>BRDA01037461.1:0-12239 GCA_036984385.1 Crenuchus spilurus | reverse complement strand
TTTTGCCCTTTATCGTTTTTTTATCATTTATATTTAATTGTTTGTTAAAAATAAATCATTTGTGTTTTTCACACTTTGCAGGATTACTTACTAAAGGGTGGACTTACGTAGACGGTGGGGAGCAGATCTGCATTAAGCAGCAGTAGGGTTACCAGGTCCACAAAAATCTCCATCCCGATGTCTGACATAAAGCGCCCTCTCTATACAACCTGATACTAACCTAAATTCTAGAGCATCCAATCACAGATATTATTGTTAGCATTAATTTTTTTATTAGTAGTAGTAAATATAATGTAAGAACATACATCCATTATTGCTTTGCATTTAAAATATCCCCTTTTCTCTACTCTAAATTTATGTTCAGATTCCATTCCAATAAGTCATGTAATGCTAGTAAGTCTACCCAAAGCTCTTCACACTCAGTTATTCACTACTATTTAACTCCTTGTGTACACCTCAGTCATAGCCGGAAAAAAAACACTTATAGTAACACAGAAATTTCGAGCATATAACTGTGGTGTTAAAACCACAACGAGTTAAAAAATAGAACTATAGTAGAGAAAAGGGGATGTTTTAAATGCAAATAAAAGCAATCATATTGTTATATTAATTATACATAGAGTGCTTTATGTCAGACATCGGGATGGAGATTTTTGGGGACCTGGCAACCTTGCTGTCGCTCACCGCACATCTTCTCCCCACCATTCCTCTTTGGTTCTTGGTTCAGTGATTCAGTAGCGGAAGAAAAACTCTTCCTCAGCGTTCTCACTCAAACTCCGACAATACGTAGAAATAACGAGGCTGTTTGTAACGAGTAGAAAGTACCGATAATTACAGGAAAATGTAAGTAAGTAGAAGTAAAAAGTCATCCAAAAATAATTACTCAGTAAAGTATAAATAACCAAAATTTCTACTCAAGTATAGTAACAAAGTATTTGTACTTCATTACTTGACACCTCTGGTTCCTAAACACCAGACACATTCTTCTATAGTGCACCTTATTTTCCAATGTAAGGAACAATTTCAGCCATTTGTATTCCCTATAACAATGTTCTAGATAGTGCTGCTTATTTTCCAATTTGTGGAATTGCAGTTATGGATGTGTTGGTTTATTATAGTAGTGTTCTGAGTTTGGAAATGTTGATAATGTTGATTATTATATGGTAACACTGTTCTATCTTTTTTTCCCAATGGAATTGACAATAAGAGTAGGTTCTATAGCCTGTAATAGAGCTGTAAAGAGTGCTCCTTATTTTTCAATTTATGGAATTGTGATTAGGGATGTGTTGGTTACCTATATTTTATACAGCGCTCCTGATTTTGGGAATGTTGGTTATGGACATTCCCTGATTATAAGGATTAAGCAGAATTGAGGTTCCCAATCATAATGGACTGGTTTTACAGTTTAAGGAACATTATAAAAAGCATTTCATTTTTCTATACTAGAGTTCAGTATAGTGCTCATGATTTTAGGAATTTTGCTTAGGGACCATTTCTGTTCCCTGTATAGTAGTGTTTCAAGAAGCAGTCCTCATTTCCTATACACTGATTAGTAGCATTTCAGTCCCCTATAATAGTGTTCTATAACGTTCTCCTGATTTTCCAATTTAGGAAAAAGCAGTTTAGTGTTTCTGTTCCCTATGACAGTGTTCTATAATGTGCTCTTGGTTTTCCAATGTAGGTGATGTTTATTAGATGTATTTCCTATAATAGAGTTCTATAGTACTCATAATTTTGGGAATATTGATTAGGAACCGTTTATGTTGCATATAATAGTGCTCCTGCTTTCCCACATAAGGAATACTGATTAGAATTAGTATTTTGCTCCTTATTGTAATGTTCTATACAGTTCTCCTGTCTTCCCAGTGTAGAGAATGCTGATTAGTGTATGCATTCTGTAGAGTGTTCTTGATTTTCAGCTGTAAGGAAGCATTTCCCAAGTGATGGTAACACCATTGTCAAACTTCTCTCCTATTTCAGTGTGTTTAAGAGAGAAATATCCAATAAAAAGTCTACTTAATCACTTCTGACTGCCACCAAATAAATAAATAAATGAAGTAAATGAGCTCCAGCTCTTCGTTGGTGTCCATTTCTCCAACAGGGAGTGAAGGAACATGGACAGTCAGGGAACGTCCTGAGCCTTCAAGCAGCGAGCTACCTCACCCAAATGTGTTGTGACAGCGGCTCGACAGTCGGCCGGCTGATCTGATATCCCCCATTGTGGTCGGCTGATTAAACGGCATGGGAGCGGCTGATGGAAGACGCACTTTATTATGTCCCTTTCTAATTACGCCACGACGGCCTGCTAATCTGAGAGGCGGCGCTGTCCGAGGCCGAGAAAGAAGAGGCAGGTAATGAGGTGAGCGGCAAGAACGAAAAGGTGAGAATCAATCACACACAAATCAGGGGCCGCATTGTTCATTAAAGAAGTCGAGGTAAGGCGAGACTGACTTTAATTAGGACCCCAGTGAGGAGCCTTTGGTGGATCTGTGAACAATGTTTTTGCGTGACGCGAAGATGAATAGATGCGTTTTGTTACCCGTGGCGGCATCAGACCCATTGGGGAAAATTGTGTCTCCAGCTGAGCGATCATGTCTGAGGGATGGGCGACCACCCAAACAAATGAAATGGGCCGTGAATCATTACATGTGGGATATTAGATATCTTCCTGTTGTGTGGTGCTTTCTGATCTTAGTCTTGAAGCATGCTTGCTCTGTTTCTCCAGCTGATCCAAGGCACCTGATCTAATTAATCAAGTAACATGGTAGTCTGGCCAAAGCTCCGATCTTCCTTAACTGAAATACAGCCCAGACATACTTAGTGAGCCATGCTTTGGTCCATTTGCATAGATGACAACATGTCTTATACGATCAGAAGCCACATAAGCAAGTCTGGGATTGCTTAACAACTTTTTTGTGCTTTGAAGCACATGTGAGATGATGCAGGCCTGCTAATTGGTGAAATATTAACTTCCATTACTTGCAACATTAGCCTCGCAGCTCAGTGCAAAAATGAACCAGCTGATTTCTCCTGGTTGATAGCATACATCTGAGGCAATGAAAGAAACTGTGTAGGAATGTCCTAAAATCACAAACATTTGTTGGGCATTGGCACTTCAAGGCAGGGGTCTCAAAGTCCAATCCTGGAGATTGGTGAGTATCCAGCTCTACTAAATCTGGTTAACTGATGAGTAAAATCAGGTGTGTTTAAGGAAGAAGTTCACCTGGATTCTGACCTTCCGGGACTCGACTTTCTGACCCCTGCTTTAGCTACAAGGACTGCTGTAGACTAATAGTCAGAGACAGAGCTTCATGCTGACTTGTAATTTTGGGACTTTTTTTTATTCTGTTTGCTCTACGACGTTCTTCAGAGCCAGAGGCAAGAAGCTAGAGAAGGAAAAGAGACCAACAGAGAACTACAGAACAGAATGTAAAAAAAGAAATCAAAATTCCGCTCTGGTTCTCCCTCAACAGTAATCTCTGCTAAACTGCCACCAAGGACTTCTAGCACTCAAACATCCCCTGCCAACGAAAACATCAGAACTGTTCAGTCATCAAAGACAGACTAAGAAAGGAGGGGAAAAAAACCCTCTAAAACAAGTCTCAGATATTAGGAGTAGTCCAGAGTGGATCTCTCCAAAATCTCTGCATGCCTGGAGCTTTAGACGTCGGTCTCTGGAGGGCCAGAGGCGCATTCACCATGTAATCTGAAGGAGTGGGAGCAGCCAGAACAAAGCAAGAGAGAATGAGAGGGAGAGCAAAACAAGGCTGGATGGAGGGCCGCTATTTGCATAGCCAGAGACTGGAGGGAGGTGAAAGACAGGGGGGAGAGGGATGAGGTATTTTTAGCGACGACGAAGGAAGTGGGAGATGTTTATGATTTTCAGAGCGACTACTGGCTCCCTGACGTTCAGCTGCATGCTACCCAATGTTCTCGGCAGCCTTTCTTCCCCCCCTCCTGGGCCGGCCTCTCCATCTCCCCCTGGGGTGTGGAGATTGACGGAGGAAGAGTCGGTTGCCGGTAAACGGTCCTCGCTGTGGGTAGTGGAAGAAAAAAAGGAAAACAAAGAAAGAAAGAGAGAAAAAAGTGCTCTTTGAACTTCTTCTCCAAGTGCCTTGATGCCTTGGTAGCTTCAGTCCTCGTGTTTCCAGCACAAGATGCTTGTGTTTTAAACACAGGCCTGAACTGAATGCTTGTGGCTCCTTTTGCAGACAATCATTTGTTCCACCAGCGGTTCGTGCTTAGCTAGCAGCTTTTCCAGCTTGCTTCGTGTTAAAGCGTGCCGCAAGAAACTGTTTTCAAAAGCGACCTCCTTCCCATGCGGAGAAGTGATTCAGCAACGGGATATGCTAATACCACTTTCTCCAGAAATTCATTACAGCTCATGGTGCCATTTCCCAAAAGTGTTGCAGTGTTAATCGAATTGTAACAGTTAGAGGGAGTGTTCAAAGTAAGACTCGCTTTACCATCTTTTGATGATCTTGGAGCGCTGGAGCTTTTGGAGGGGAAAAAAAGGCCAGAAGAGCTAATTCAATAACTGGGCGCCTGGAAAGGACAGGGTTTCAATGTCAAGCTTTTCGGCTTACAGAGCTCTCTGAACTGACTCCAGCAGGCAAGCAGCAGGCATCTACGGTTCAAGAGTTTTGACCAGAATCTATGCTACCAGCTGTGGTACACATGGAAGGCTGTAAGCAGGGTGTCCTGTTCCAATACTGGACCTTAGTCCAGTTCAGTTTGGTGAACTCCCTGATTCAGGTTTGTTTGTAGGATTTGTAGTAGTTTGTAGTTTGTAGTACTAGAGCATGATCAAAAAATGTCAAAATTTGTTTAATTGTGTTAATAATTTAATTCAAAAATCCATATTAACACACACACACACACACACACACACACACACACACACACACACACATGTATATATAGTGTATATATAGTCATTTCACATAAAGTGACATTTCAAGCCTTTTTTGTTTTAATGTTGATACTATTTCAATTTACTCAAACTTGTATCTCACAAATATCATAATGAAAATAATATATAACACATTTTTAAATTAAATTATGAACATTAATGAGCTTTTTCAACATATTCTAGTTTATGATATACACTAGTAAATATGCATGAGCAGGAAAATTGCCAACCTGACCTGGACTTCCACACACTCAAGCCTAATGGTCCTAGAGGTCTTACTGTGTGATTTCTGCAGTAGCTAGTTGCCTTAATTCAGAAGTTGAGCTTTGTCCAATAGATATATCTGTTATCCCTCCTATTGGACAACCTGGCTTGTGCCTTAACTTACTGATTCCCATCTCTTATCCTGTGTGGAGTATGTCTGTCTTGCACATTTTTGTGTTTTTTCTGCTCTACAGTACCCACATGCAGCTTAGGAAGAGCTTGTTAACAAGCTGATTAGTTGGATCATGATTGTTGGAAATGCATACCAAAATATACAGGATATAGCAGAGCACAACCTTACAGTATTTTAGCTTTCCAAATGACCCATTTCACGGAAAACCATTTTTTTCCTTAATAAATGTAATTGCAACAATGATAACATTTCAAAATATCATTCACTCCTGTCCCAGTTATGTGAAAACAAACCTGCAAAAACAGCTAATTTTTATGTATATATATATATATATATATATATATATATATATATATATATATATATATATATATATTTAGCCCCACCCTCTGAAGTTCTAAGGAGTGTTGCTGTCCAGCTTTTTGAATGAGGGCCAATATAGGGCAGTTAATCAGAACAGCCAGTTAGTCTTAAAGCAACAAAACTAACCTGATCAGTTGTAAGGGTTAAAGAGGGTGAAAAAACATAGTATAAATACCATTTTAATGAATAACACCATCTACATTCAATTCTTATTTACCTGTGATCTAAAGCACGTTTTGGAAAAATCTGGACACAGAGACTAACAAAATGATCTTGAAAATCACTTTGGTGGAGTAAATAGTTTTGTCCTATTGTTTACATGACCTCTCTGTACTGAGGTTGGACTTTAGCCTGGATAGGACCCACTGTGAAATATTAGCCTGCTTCAAAACAGTGCTCTTAAACAGGCATCAAGATGGTACATAAAATAGTATAGATGTGAATTTGGTCCTTTCTTCAAACTAAGTAATCAAAAGTTACTTTGTTGGTGTAAAAACTTCAGGGTCTTCAGGGTGAAGCTTATACAGGGTGTCCGGTTTTATTCTTTACCCAAACAACTGTGAATAATAACACAATGGTGTCTGAATGAGGAGGATGTGTGCAGGTGTGAATAAAGAAAGTTTAATAAACTAGGATAAATAGTGAGACTTGTGACACAGTACATAAACAAAAACAAAGAACCTAAACAGATTAACAATGTACAACTAAGGGGAAGACAAAATAGGTGAAATAAGGATAGAACTCAAGGAAAATCATCTAGGCTAACAGGCTATAAAGCTACTAAGGCAAGAAATAGCACACAGGCTAACACGACTAGAACTCAGGATGCCACATAGGCTAACAAGGCTAGAAGGCTAGTAATAGCACACATTCTAACAAGGTAAGAACTAATGATGCTATATAGGCTAAGAGGCTAAAGAGCAAACAGACTAAAGAGAAAAAGAGAGAAAGAGACATGCAAACTGAGGGAGAGAGCAGCGTGACAATAACTTTAATAATAATGACAACTAATATCTGCAGCTGTAGGAGTGGAGGCCGGCGCCCATCCAGATGTCTCCATCAGTTTTCAGTTATCCTCATGGACACAGCTCTGGATGTTAATTATTTCACTCTGAGAACTGTGCAGTGGTCTGTATACTGTACAGGAGGAGTGTTTATGGTGTGATAGTTCTGGATAACAAACTTGATTCAAAAGACGCAACAGAAAAACAAAGTTGCCATGCCGATCACCTCACCACCTGATCAGGAGAAAAGAGCTACATGCTGGACATTTTCAGTACATGTATCATCAGTCCTTTTCTGACAGACTGAGGTATATTTAGCTCAAATTTCATCACCACATCTTCATTAGCATTAAAGTTATTCACGATAGTTTGGGTAAATAAGCTAACAGGACACCCTGTATTATAAGAATATGAAAATTAGACCATTAGCTTGTTCTACTTGGTCCTGTTTAACTACATAAGGTATCCTTATTATCTCAAATTTGATTGTGTCCTGTTCTCCCCTACTGCAGGAATATGTTCCTACAGAAACATGAAGGTTTATGAAGCCCATCTCCTTTTGACCTTTGCTCTTGCTAAGTGACAAACAAGCCTGGGGCCAGCATGAGGCGCAGTTTCCTGCATTCTGTTTTTGTCTCATCAGCAGGGAGGCTGAGCGTCGAAGCTGGGAGTGAGGAGGAGCAATTCTGTGTTTGGAACTCCTCCTTCCTTCCTTCCTTCCTGCATTTCCTGGCCACATAAGGCCATTTTCTGGGCGAGAACGTTGTGTGTAAATGTTTGATGCAAGAAACAAACTTCTACTTACAGCAAAACTATAATACATTTTCCAATTACCACAGATCTCAAAATTAACGGATAATCAAAGCAACTTTTGGGGTTCCTCAGATTGCTATAATGAAGGAACCTTTTAAAGATCCTACAGGAGCTATTTGCAAAGGGTGGGTTGAGACCTTGAGGAACAGTACTTGATGGAACCATCCATCCATCCATGTATTCAGAGGTTCTAGCAGGAGCTTCTAGACTCCCACCAGCATCTCCTTTATATGGGAAGGCACCTAAACTATATTGTTGTGTATTCCATTGGATTTTCAAGGTAGCTTTAGATTTTGCAATACAGTTAATCAGCCAAGACATGTTTGGAGTCCAAATGTTGCTTCTTTACTTTAGTCTAGGGCTACAAGGCTAAAGTCTAGCCAATGTGGGACAAAGTATGAGGCAATGTGACCTTGAACAAATAACAAAAAGCTGCATCTACCATTTTAGACAACTGACTCAGAGCAGGAAGTGCTGATGTAAAATCAGCTTTATTGATGTTTAATGTTATAAATATGGAGTCTTCTACCAGCCCTGTTGCTGTCTGAAGTGGAAGCCTTTAAAGTTTTATTCCAATTCAAATGCCTTTAACACTCATAGTGTGTCCTAAACCACATCTACTAGTCTGTGAAACTTTCAGTAAGATCTGGATCAGGTTCAGAGAAGTTCTGCTATGAAAACTCGGGTTGGTGAAGACTTAAGTTGTGCCCCCATGGACACTTGGGGCCCCATGAACATTGCGTGATCCATGTGGACAGAGTACTGGCACTGGCCAGACAGATGGATGGCATGGATGGAGGATCCAACCCCCTGGGCCACAGGACCGGGACCAACTTGGTGGTGGTGGGGAGGAAGGAGGATGACGTTGATGCGTCAGCACGGCAATCGATAGAGAAGAAACAAAATGCTTCCTTTTAAAGTTGAGTAGTAACTTGTGATTGCCCAGGAAGCCAAATGAATGAGTGACGTAGTACTGGCTTAAGTAAGAACTGATGAGCGCTAGAGCATTAAGTTTTTATTATTGCAGAACTTTTGCTTCTGCTTCAATTTTTGGTGATGTAAATTGACATAAATAATAGGTTGGATATTGAGTTCTAGTGTTAGTAAGGTTAGCCTTACAGCTCAGGTTCTAAACATGCAAAACATGTCTAATGGAGATAAATGGGAAGTTTAAGGGGCTTCACATAATGCACAGGTTCTGCTAAAATTATAGGCCTTTCATTCATTCAGATTATAAACCATTTTGGCACATTAGAGGTGGTAGTGAACGGGGGCTACAGGGCATGTGACAGGAATCCACCTGTGATATGACTCATAGTAACTGAAATACTCACTACAGCTGGAGGAGGCTGAAAGCATCGAGAGCAAGAAGGAGGAAGCTAAGGAGGAATAAGGAACTGACTACATGCTGTATTTAGTGCCATATGAGGTAACTTGGTCACACCTGTGTCATGTGAAATGCTATTTAGAAGTTTATCAAATGAGACTTCGTGGGTTGTGTTCCTCTAAGCCACCTTGCACATATGACAATCTCATGATGATACCACCTCCATATACAGGGGTTGGACAATGAAACTGAAACACCTGGTTTTAGACCACAATAATTGATTAGTAGGTGTTGGGCCTCCTTTTATGGCCAATACAGCATCAGTTCGTCTTGGGAATGACATATACAAGTCCTGCACAGTGGTCAGAGGGATTTTAAGCCATTCTTCTTGCAGAATAGTGGTCAGGTCACTACGTGATGCTGGTGGAGGAAACCGTTTCCTGACTCGCTCCTCCAAAACACCCCAAAGTGGCTCAATAATATTTAGACACAAAGACTTGCTGTCTTGGTCACAGATGCGCCAGCAAGACGGGCACCAACAATTTGTCCTCTTTTGAACTCTGGTATGTCACCATAATGTTGTGTGCATTGTAATATACTATATAACTGTACTCTTACCTGCTAACTGAACCTTCACACTCTGCTCTTACTGGTGCAATGTGACATTAATGAAGATTGGCCACCAGACTGGTCCAAATTAGCCATGAAACCTCCCACACTAACATGACAGGTGTTTCAGTTTCATTGTCTAACCAATGTAGATGCCCTTTGTAGTTCTACAATCATAGACTGTAGTCCATCTGTTTCTCTGTGTATTTTATTAGCTTCCTTTCACCTGTTCTTCAATGGGCAATACTTCTCATGACCTCCATAGAGCAGGTATTAATTGGGTGGTGGATCATTCACAGGACTGCTGTGACACTTATGTGGTGGTGGTGTGTTTGTGTCTGTGAGCTGCTGGAAATGTTAAACATACTGTTAGCTCACTGTACACTCTGTTAGACACACTTATCTTGTTGGTCCACCTTGTAGATGTAAAGTCAGAGACAGTAGCTTATCTGTTGCTGCACAGTTTGTCCTTCATTGGCGGGCACACAATGCTGTTGGCTAGGTGGGGCACTATTTTCACTCCAGCTGTAACACTGAGTTGTTTAAAAAACATCAGCAGCTCACTCTAACACACCTCCACCACATCAGTGTCACTGCTGTGCTGAGAATGAGCCACCAGCCAAATAATAGATGCTCTGTGGACATCCAAACCACTGAAGAACAGAGTGAAAGGAGGCTAATAAAGTAAACAGAGAAAGAGATGGACTACAGTCTGTAATTGTAGAACTATATGGACAGTGGAGCTGATAACATGGACAATGAGTGTATTCATTCTAGCTGCTATCAATATCTTAGTGAAAATATAAAATGTTAAGATAAGATCATCTTTTATTAGTCCCACATTGGAGAAATTAAAAACTTCTTAAACCTAGACTCAACATTTCCCTTATACACAGTAAATCTGCCAGTGTTAAATCAACACTGTTAGAGTTAAATTAACACTGAGGGTGTCAAAATGTAACACTCTCAGTGTTAATTTAACTCTAATAGTGTTGATTTAACCCTGGCAGATTTACTGTGTATGCATCTAAAAAATGAATATCACTGAAAAGTTAATTTATTACAATAATTCAATTCAAAAATTGAAACTCATATTATTCATTACACACAGAGTGATCTAGTTTAGTGTTGATTTCTTTTATTGTTGATGATTATGGCCTACAGCCAGGGCCAGTGCTGCGCACGGGGCCCCCAAGTGTCCAAGGGGCCACCACTTAATTCATGCCCCAACCATACTGCTCATGGAGATGCTAGCACAATTTAGCATTAACATAAAAATGAGGATTTTTGAATTTTTATCACATTTTGACATTTATGGTCCACAGATGGAGCCCTAATTGTCACATTTCATCACCGCTTTACATCAGCAGAAATAAGTTAAATAACCACTAAATATTCTACCAGCAACCACACATTGACAAATGAGATACTTTTGAACAATTTCAGTATTATCTGCCAAGATCAATTTTGCAGTACAAGGTCAACAAACCGATGGAGATGTAAAAAATATTTTTCTTTCTGTTCCCAGTGCCAGAAGGGGTGAGAGACACTTTGCCTTTTGTTCTGCGTGAATCCCGGACTGCCATCCTTTCAGCATCGCAAGACCTGGCCATGGCCACGCTGGAAACCCAGACACGGCCGATGGAATTGCCATGGGAACCGGCCCCTTGACAACGATTTCATACACGGGAGAATAAAGGACAAGCAATATCTCTCCCTCTCTCCCATCTCTCCGCCTTTATCCCTTTCTCTCTCCCTCAGTCGCTCTACCTCTCCTTTTCCCCTTCTCTCTCCAATTTAGATTTTCGTGCACCATTTGCCCGGACAAATATATTTCCGCTCTGCAATTCCACTCACACCTTTAGCAGGCTGATGGCAGACCGTGGGCAGAAAGCAGGCTGAACACAGTGCGGTAGTCTATAAAAGAAAGTAAATAACCCAATGATGTTGATTAAAAGGGTAATAATAATGGAGGCACATACACACATTTTTTCTCGCCTCTTTTCAAAAACAGCATGTGCACATTCCAGGGAAATACTCGTGGTATGATCTAAATTCGCTCCTGGCCATTTCTTCATTACAGCTAACGGAGGCCAAGTTCTTTTCCTCCCAAATAGACTATTGACATGTCCTTCTCGAACATTACTGGATCAATGGCGCCACAATTTTCCCGACCACCCATTACAAAGTGAGTCGATTCGTCTTCGGGAAATATCAAAGGGCACTTTCTTCCCTTCTTTCTTAAGCATTGGCGGACTGTTAAAGCCCGCGGGCCCTCGGCTTTTCTGACACCTCTGTGCAGACCTTCTTTTAAAGCAATAGTTCAGCTCACTTGGCTCAAGCCACAGTGCACTGTAGTCTCATGTATACCAGCTTATGTGGTTTCCTGCACTGTATGGACAAAGTTCACATTTAAAGATGTCTGTTATCACAACAGATAAGAGATAAGAGAATCTTTATTGTCATACATGAGCATCATGAAACTTTGTGGACATCTTCCTAAGCAGTAAAACACATTACATTCCACAATATTTACATAAGCAGCAGAAGTGAAGTTTACAGTGTTGAGGTAGATGCTTTTATATAAATGTCCCAGTGCAATTATTATATAGAACAGTCAAATGCTTGGACGCACATTTTGGACATTCAGTGATTTTTCATTATTGAAAAATGTTCTGCATTGTAGATTAATACTAAAGTCATCCAAACTATGAATACATACATATGTAATTATTTAGTAAACAAACAAGTAAACAAACCAGAATATGTTTATATTTGACATTCTTCACAGTAGGCACCTCTTGCTTAGATGCA
>BRDA01037432.1:0-21780 GCA_036984385.1 Crenuchus spilurus | reverse complement strand
AAAAAAAAAAAAAAAAAAAAAAAAAAAAAAAGAGAGAGAAAACCCCCAGAGGAAAGGAAGCATCAACTGTGATCTTGTCAGCCTGCACCTGGCCGGCTGTTATAATGCAGGTAATTCTGGAGCTAATTACGTGCACTGCTGCTGGTTACAGGCTGCTGATGGAGTAACGCCTGAGCTGAAGAGGGGCAGTCCCGTCAGGACACTCTGAAGTGAGGCTTAATGTAGCCGCAGTCCAGGATCAAGGCCCTGGAGATGAGAGCAGAAGAGAAGACAGGGCGGCGGAGCAAGAGTCCGCTGAGACTCGGCGCGGGGCTGGGCTGAAAGAGCCACTTCCTTAAGACCAGACCATTATCTGGATCTAAATACCAGCACCATTAAGAGGTGGCCAGGTCTCAGGGGAGCAACTGCAGGAACCGCATATAGAGCAGACAGCCTGTAGCCGCCACGGCCTCTCCAGAGAGGCTCACAGAACGAACAAGTGAACACACGCACGCACACACAAAACTATATTTATGGGCTTTTTTCCATTGACTGCAGTGTAATAATGCAGATTATTAATGCTATGTCTACACCGCATAACATCAACAAACTAGAAAAATAGCCTCTTTTAAATTATATTCATGATCTTTTAATTGATTTTAAACAACGACGACAACAACAACAATAATAATAATAGCTTCTTTTGAGGACAAACATGGCAAATTCAATAATTCAGGGATATAAAATACTGCAATAATAATACATACTTAAAAAGGAGCTTAAAATAATAGTTAGAAAAATAAAATATAGAAAACCATAAAATCAATAGTACAGCCTTAAATAAGTTTAAAGTTTTCATCATCCTGGGGAAAAAGGGGCAAACACACACACACACACACACACACACACACATTACAACAATGTGTGTGAGAAAGCTAGACAAAGAAAAAGAAAATAATCATAAACAAGCCATTACGTGGCCTGAAGACCCAAATAGAAGTCAGGATGTTCGGTCACCAGGAGTCAGAATTGATTTAATAATAATAAGTAAGAGGGACACAAGCATTTTCAGTCAAACTTTCAGTAAGCATATTGTGAGTTTACTATGTATAAGTTTGCAATGTTAGGTTTGATTAAAGCCGCTGTTTACTGTTTATAAATATATAACAATGCATTTTAATACTAAAGACATGCCATCTAATAACAATTTACTAATGTTATTCAGTCCATTATGACTGACCAAAGAAAAACAAGCCAAATAGTAACTTGACAGTAAACGGGAGAAAGCTTGTTAAATAAATGAATTGAATTATTTTTTTCTGTTAAAAAGATTTATTTCTTAATCAGATGGCTGTTAATTGCCACCAATCTTCAGTTATTAATCATACATATGTATCTATTTAGTCAGGCTGCTAAAATTCTAGTGTGTCATGGAATTAATAAATATATACATACACTTTAGTGTTTTATTATATCCAGATTGATCTTAGTTCTTATTGCTGGTTATCTCATGTTTTTGTCTTTTTAAAGAAACACATTGTTCTCCTTATTGTGTCAGAAAATTAACTGCAGCAGCTCGGATCACCCCCTACTGTTTACATTCATGAATGAAGGTTAACACTTTTGCCTGATTATGATTGGATTGAAGAACTCATTTATAGAGAATTCAACTACCTTATATGAGGCAAACTGCATGTGACAGTTCACAGGGATCATTTTTGTCCCGTTCCTTTACTGAAGGGATCTTCTCATAACAAGTCCTGGCCTTAAACATATATAAAAATGATCACACACTCATTTGTTTCTGTGAATTGTGGGGACATTACATAGACTTACTCAAACTTAAATCCCTAAGCTTCACCTCAAAATATGCCTTAAAACATTTACATTGCAGGGACAAGAAAGGTCCCCACAATGTGGCATAAACCTGGTACATGCACACTTTGATAATACTATACTTGTGAGGACATTCAATTCACTTGTGCAATACTGAGTAAAAATAAACCTAAACTTAAACTCAGCAACCAAAAGTCAGGGCTACTGCTCGGTTATTGTTTTGAGAAAAAAGGTTTATAAGGAAAATTGCAGATTTCTAGTTAAATGAGATGCTTTTCTATCATTATGAGGACTTGCAGTCGCAACCAGGGAGAAATACAAGCACACACACACACACACACACACACACCTTCATGCCATATCTATAACAGTACAGGACATCCTCTGGAGCGAGAGTATCATATTCTGCACTGGGGAGCAGGTACTGCTCTACTGCTGCACTTGTTTTCAGTACAGTTCTGTCTGCATATTTAGTGGAGGACACAGTGGTAGGTGTCTTCTCTGCAGTGTTACAGAGAATTTCGAATGTGTACTTTTTTACTGTCCCACAGAAGGGAAAACAAAAAAATTCTCTGCAACAGCCAGAAAATAACAATTCCAACCGGGCTCCCCCAATGCACGCTTGAACCCCGAAAAGAAAGCCTCAACCCAACTAGACAGAAAACAAGGCTCCCCCATCACCACCAATTCAAAACATCAGCCCAAAATAAGGAGAGCACACCACAATGAACAACACAAAGAGCTGGAATTAAACGAGTGGTCCCAGGGTGCCTGTGACCCGCACAGGCAGCCCAGCTGGTGTGGTGCTTGGGCGAGTTTTTGGTGGTGTTATTTGGCTGGCAGATGAAGGCGGAGGCTGTTGTTTTGGTGCGGCAGCACTGTGGGGCTGATCAGCCGCTGCTCTCCACCGCCGTTCTACCTATTATTTATTGATGGAGCTCTCCACTTTAAAATGCACCGTCACAGTGGTAGGTGGCGTTGTGCTGTCACATTCGGAAAAAAAAGCACTGAGAAAGAGAAAAAGGGGAGAAAAACGAGAAGGTGGGGGGAGAACTAGCTGAAGAGTTTCTGGATCCTCTCCTCACCAACATGCTTGAGATTGTTCCTGTGGTGAGTGGGAGTACAGGGAGGGCTCTAGTAAACATATGTCTCTATATATACATCTCTCACTTTCATATACACCCAACAAGCAGAAATGTCAGGGATTTAATTTGAGATGTGTCTGAGAAAAGAGGAGGATGCCTTAGCTCTTTTTTTCTGGAAGACACTTCCTACTGTATGACCTCATTTCCCCCCCACGAAGCAAGAACACAAATATCTATTCTGTGTACACTTGTGCATCTTAATAAATCACAACATTGTGAAAAAGTTCATTTCTGTTTGTTATTTAATTTATAAAGCTAAACTGTCATATTTTATATTCATTACACAACATATTTAATCTTACTTTGTACCAATGTTGAACAATGTTATGAAAATCAGGACCGAAGAATCTCTAATAGATCATTTCATTTATAGTAAATGTTTAGAATGTAGAATATTTAATTTGACTAAATTACTACTCAACAATATCAGTATTAGAAAAAGGCTATAAATACACCAGTTCATGTGTTATGAATATAAAATATATGACAATTTAACTCAGATTTTTTTTTTTTTATGAGATTTTTCATGATATTCTAATTCTTTGAGATGGACTAGTGTGTGTGTATCCAAAATCACACAAAAATAATAAATCACATTATTTTTGACCACAAACATGCTGAATAAATGAAGCTGTCAAACATGGAGGTGTGAAGTTCTTAGGAGTCCTGCTGCATCATATGACTTCCTTGCTGGCATATCGCCCCTCCTGCCTCACTACTTTTACAAACAAGTATATATGTTTTCTATGTTAAATCTCAATCTCTGTTTTAAGTTGGTTGATCAGCATCAAATTAAAACTAGCATAGTTGGTAGAAATTGTGCATAAGCTGAGAACTGCCCCTGTGATGCCTTATCCTAAATTGGCCATATGTCACGTAAACAATACAAATCAATTACAGTACAGCATTTTTCGTCACTACTCCTGATCGTTAGGGATTCAGGCTGATTTTGGCTGCATGGTGTGTCGTACAGCATGGCGGACGGCAGGTTTGGGTTGCTGTTATTCAGTAGCAGTGGGCACCGGGGGCTGTTTGATATTAGGGGAGCAGCTGAAAGCCACAGGTAAGCTCAGGGGTTTGCTGTAATCCTCTGCTTTGGATGGAAGACATGCTACGATGCAATTCATCCTCGGCCCCTTTGCCTATTCGCCTCCTACCAGAGCCAAAGGGAAAACCTACAACCAAGGAAACAGTATGATTATGATTAAGGAATCTAATTCCACAAGCTCCTGTAATGCTCTACGGAACAACTCAAATGGATGAAGACTGGGGCGGACACTGTTCACATGTGGGTGCATTTATAAAAAGAAAGACTGTTGTAACAAAGTTAAATGTAATTATTGCACTGCATTTATTATCGAGAACAGGAAACTGATTTGCACGCTATGAGTGGAGGTTGCCACTTTGTCAAGTTCACTATGAAATGTATTCTGTAGAGGTGGGCAATATTAAAACAACAATACTGTGATACTTTCAGTACGTTCTGAAATAGTTATTGCATTGTGACATTATTTATCATAACAATATATTTTGTTATATTGACCATTTTATTTATGTAGTAAAAATAATAATACTTAGTATTATTATTCATCATCCATTATTATTTATTTTTGGAAAAAAAAACTTCTACGTGTAAACATTTCTTAGTTAGTTAAACACATTAGTTTAAATGTCCGTAACCGTTTTAAACAAAGAGAACTATATTAATTCCACAATGCATTCACAACTATGTTTTTACATAATTTACATATGCATGTGTCACCTTTGTCAGCTGACTGTGATATAGATTGTGAACTTGACCAAAGTGATATCAATAGAGACACTTTTACTATTAATACTGAACCAAGTAGCAATAGCTGATCATAATCAAAATGAATCAATCTTACCTAGCTGTCTTGTTTAAACTCTGGGAGTCTTGGACTATTTTGCCTTTTTGTTAATGTGCACATATATGGAAAAAAATATCTTCCGAGGTTAACTGAGGTTGTTTACAGACTTCTATCTCCTATTTTTCTGATTGATATTGTTAATTTAGGCTTCTGGAGAAATTATCTTATTCTAGACATAAAGAGTGTTTATTGAGGTTGCGTATGGATTAATAAAACATACTGTAGTCTTTAATAGTATTTATTGAGATTATTAATGGATAATATCCCTTATTCTAGTTATTAATAGCATTATAGTTGTTTATGGACTAATATTCTACCAATATCTCCTGTTCTAGCGATTAATGTTTATTGAGGTTGTTTATTGACTAATATCTCAAATTCTAGTGATTAATAGTGTTTATTGAGGAAGTTTAATGACTAATATCTCAA
The DNA here is from genome assembly GCA_036984385.1 of Crenuchus spilurus. NCBI lineage: Eukaryota > Metazoa > Chordata > Actinopteri > Characiformes > Crenuchidae > Crenuchus > Crenuchus spilurus. Next base: position 16,502 of record BRDA01037432.1, on the reverse strand, counting down.
ATTCTAGTGATTAATAGTGTTTATTGAGGAAGTTTAATGACTAATATCTCATATTCTAGTTATTAGTAGTGTTTATTGGGATTGTTTATGGACTATTTTCTCATATTCTACTGATTAATAGTGTTTATTGAGGTTGTTTATGGACTAATATCTGATAATCTAGTGATTAATAGTGTTTATTTAGGCTCTTTATGGATTAATATCTCCTATTCTAGTGTACAAAATGTTTGATAAAGTTGTTTCTAGACTAGTATCTCCTGTTCTAGTAAAAAACAGTGATATGGTAATTGTTCTAGCAATATCTTGTTATAGTATATTGTTATAGTAATATCTGGAGTACCAGCATTGTTGGATTTCTTTGCAGTGTCAAAACTGCTGGAAGTAAAAAGATAATTATTACTAGATATTAAAATGCACTTCAAGTTTGTGTTGTGAAAGTTCTCATATAGACAAATGGAGTAATGCCTACTGTAAATACTGTACAAGCTCAAAACTTGCAAAACTCTTGCAAAAAAAAAAAAAAAGTTGAGCATTTAAACTAAAAAAATGTATAGCGTAAAGCTCTCATTTTGTCCCACTTTGCTGACCACAATAAAACAAATAAGAGAAAATATATTGTTTTCTATACTGATATTGTATTTGCCACAGTGGTGGATGTGGTGGTACAGGCTGAGGCGTGTAAAGCCTGTTTGCATGCTCCAGTGACTGTGACCCTGTTTCCGCTTTTCTTGAAACACTCTCGCGCTCTCTCTGTTGTGTCCTTTGGGTCTGGAGTCACCTGAATACTTTCACACTTCCTTTCACCTGGACTAGACACACACATACACGCTTTCACACACATACACACACTTTATAATAGCAGATGGAAGAAAAGGAAGGGCCAGAGAGCAATTTGCTATGCATTGTAGTGCTGGTAGGGTGTGGTATGTGCTGGAGAGAGGAGATAGAGGCAGTAGCCGGAGAGAACATTAAAAGCTTGTTTTGTTAGCGGCCCCCTGCTGGCTGGGAGCAGATCAAAGCCAAGGCTGGAAATGGGGGATGTGTAGCATGCAGTAATCAGAGCCTCGCAGCAGCTGGGCTGGGCCTCCCTCACCAACACACCTTTGCCTTCGCCAGCATTGAGCATGGGCAACCTCTCCTTTTTTTTTCTCCCTTCCCTCTTCTATTTCTACCACTCCACCTTTCAACTCCTCCATCCCTCTATCCATTTCTCCCTCCGTCTTCCCCTTCGCCTCCATCCTCCAGTCGCTAAGGAGACCGGCCAGTGTGTCCATCACTGTGGCTGCGCACATTCCCCTTGTGCAGATTTGGTTCGGTCCTAATTAAGGCTTCTCCTTTCGTTTGTGGAGATAATTGGACTTTCATCTCACCAGGAAGCTGCAGCCAAATCTATTCTTCGCCTTTTAATGGAGATGTGGGGAGGGCGGGAGGATCGGGGAGGGTGGGGGGAATGAGTCGGGGGGGACAAAGGGAAAAAAAAAATCTCTTAAGGCTATGACTCAATAATTAAAGATAGCTTTGGTTACAACATATCTGCACTGCGGAATTAAACAGCTTCTACTGCTTGTGTTTCAGGGCAGAGGCTGAGAAGTCATGGCAAAGCTGAGAAAGGGGTTAAATGTGAGTGCTGCTTGTCATATGTGCAAGGAACACAGAGAGCGGCCTAATGAGGGAGGGAGAGTAAGGTAATGCTTGTGGGAAATCAGAGAAGGTCCACAGAGATTAGGGGCCGTCCGCAGGGCCTGCGCAGCATCCCCCCCGAACAGGCACAAACAAGCCTATAAATTCATCTGAATGCATCCCACTTTACAAGAGAGCATGCTTACGGGGAAAGCAGATATGCATGGCTGTAGCCAAGAAAAGCTCAGGAGAGGCGACGGAGACAGCGAGCTGCGCCACACAATCAGATCGCTTCGGTTTGATTAAATGTCCTCATTGCGATGCCTTACCAGAGTGCCGCTTCTTAAGGGGGCTGCTGGTGCGGAGTCATTTTTTTGCAGAGGAATACAGAGCAGGCAGCACGCTTGTGAAGTCTGCAGGGTGATGAAAAAATCAGATCATGTATACGACCCATACGTCACAGCATTGCTAAGCAGAGCGCTCACTCGGCTAGAGAAACATTTCATCGGTCTAAAAGTTAGAAAATGAGCAGTCAAGCCCTGGAGATTTGGACTGCTAGGCTCTCGTTTTTTCTCTCTTTGGAAGACTGGGTTTGTGGGTGAAGGCAGAAGCAGATCAGCTTTTCTGTCACAAATTGCTTAATTGTGGAAAATGATCCCCATGCCAAAAACCCTGTTTCAATTTGCTCAGTGGCCAGCTTCAAATGACAGGCCTCATCTACCTGATTGACAGCAACTGGCCACTGTTAACAATCTGGGGTCAACGAATGTGGCCACGTGTCAAATTGGATGAGCCCCAACTTTTCGATTAATATCTGAGTGATATTAAAAACAACAGTTTCTGGATCTGCAGAGTGAATCTTATCTAGAGATTCATGAGGATGGCTGAGAAGATCTTTGGGTTCTCTCTCCCATCTCTTACAGACATTTACAACAAGTGCATCATCCGGAAAGCTCTCAACGTTGTGGACCCAACCACATCACATGGATCCACAGCATTCGTTCCCTCATTGCTAGACTGTCCAACAGTTTCATCCCTCAGGCTGTCAGACTCCTTAACACACACAGTCTGACTCTCAGGGACTAAATATCACTGCACGTTTACACAGCACTGCATTTGTCTACATAATAATCACAATATTTGAACATTGTACTATAAAACTACTGCAATTAACTGTAATCTTCTATTATTAACACACTGTAGGCTGCAATCTTGCTTCCTAATAGATATCACTCAGTATCATGTACTGACCAACATCACGTGTTTGAAACCAAACAATAATCACACAGGAAGTCAGAACTGACCCATCAGCCTTTCAGTGTGACTGCTGTGATTGTGTTTGTCTACACACTGTGTGAATCTAATCAATGAAGAACACTTATCACAACTCACAAGACATTTATTAGACATTTATTCAACATTATCTTCCATTTTCTTCAGTTTGTCTTTGTCAGCAAATGTCTGTCTGCACAAAAACATATATAAAGAACTTCAATCTTTCAGCTTCAGGGTCATATTGTGTGTTTACATAGTGACGTGGTGAGATACAGCCTCATTACTGAGACAGCTGACACAGATCTGCACATCCTGATAACGTACACATGGCTATCCTGTTATAAGTGCTTAAACAAATCGAAAGACTGACCTTAACGTTGTTGCCAATGACTTCAAACTTCTTTGCTGAACTTTCAAGAAGCATGAACAGTGAGGAAAACACATAACATACATTTGAAAATGTTTCAGATAGTTTCCCTGAAAGGCACAGAGAGATGTGTTGCTGATGATTAAAACAGTGAAAAAAAATGCTTAAACGCAACACCGAGTGCTGAAAAGAAAGCTTCGTTCCTTTAATTGGAAACTCAAAGGAACAAGAGGAGATAAAACGAATCCAAAAAAAGATGTTTTGCAAGAGGGAAAATATTTTGTAAAATAGGTCTATTCTATGTGCAAACCTGCATCGCTACCTGCTGTGAACAGGGCAAGACGTGCAAGTCTCTGTTTGTATTTCGCATCATCAGATAGCAAAATAAACATGCTGAACATGCCTATGATGGCACTTTCAGGTAAAAAAAAAAAGATAAATGTGGCAGCAGGGGGTGGGAGAGAGAGAGAGAGAGAGAGAGAGAGAGACATTAAGATAGAGTGAGAGTTAGAATGGGGGAGAGATAGTAAGAGCAGTAAGGAAAGGGAGAGATGAGAGTATCTGAGTAAGAGAAATCTAAAACATCTCTCTGAGCATGTTCAAAAAGCACATCATTAACGCTCTCCTCGTGGAAACTTCAGACTGATGCTGGATTCAGCCTCTGATAAATGTCCTGAGGTATCACAGAGTTGCACAACAGATTGTCATTAAATATTACAGTGCTGGTCTTACAATACTGGCCTTGTACAGTATATTTAATCTTATATAACTAAGCATCCTGATCAATCACAGTTCCAGTCCCAGCTGCTTTTATGTGTTCTGATGAATCAAAGTATTCATGAAATCCCAAAAAAGTAATAAATTATATAAAATAAAGCGCACTAAGCTTTGTTACATTATCGATTTGTTGGGTTAACACATAGTAATGTTTAATGCTAGTATTTCTCTGTGATATTTTCTAGACCTTGTATTCATGCCATTAAGCCCTACTGCGTATTTCACACTTTCAGTCATTTAACCCTCTGCAGGCTATTTCAGACACACTGATGTGGTCTGACATGCCTTCACGTTTTTCACAAATTACACCCATCTCAAATTATTTGTTTCCAAAGTGTTACACAAGCTTTTGTTCAGCACAAACTCAGCAACAACTGTGTTACAGTGTATGGTTAAATTATCATGCCATTATCATATGAATGACAGAGTGCGTTTTTTGGCGGGAAAATATGAACAGCTGTCTGAGTCACTCACAGATCTGTCTCTGCTTAATTAAGCTCTTCTCAAAAATATGTAAAAATATATATTTCGATTCAAGTTACATATATTTGAAAAGTAGACCCTTTAAGGTTTCCGGGGTAAGTTTTGTTTTGTTTTTAGACTAAAGTTATAAGTCTATATAAGTATATAAGTAATTTATATTATATACATATAATATAAAGGGTTAACGACATATCAGCTACTATTTAAGCTCTTCATGCATTACACGGAATAATTAATTTGGGTACAGTTGTCTAAAGTATACAGCAGGTTTGTCAATAAATCTAGGAACTCCAGGATAGATTTCCAAATGTTACACCCTTCAGAAGAAGAGGATGAAGAATAAAAAGAATGAGGAGGAGAAGGAGCAGTTGTAAGAGGATTAGAAGAAAAAGTACAAAACATAAAGAGAAGAAGGAGGAGAAGAAGAAGAAGGAGGAGGAGAAGGAGGAGCAATATGATTAGGAGAAGAAGAAGGAGAAGAATACAGTTCTCAAGACTGCAATATTTCCAGAATGTGTGCTTACAATGAATATTATAAATGTAACTAACTGTAACCAATTCTATTGAAAACTGCTTAGATGTGAAACACTGATATAGCAATAAGCAGCTATTTTTATTGTATAGCTACAGTAAAGTAATATCAAGTAAAAACACACCCTCTGTGTGTACTGTTCTCTGCTCTTTGTTTTCATAGCCGGTCCGGCTAAATGTGCATGTTAGTCCCATTCTTTGAAAACGCTGGCCTGTTCCCAAGTTTCTGGTCTTGGCAACACCATGCTAAGAAAATGAACAAAAGCAGGGTGGCATGGCTGAAGGGAAGGGCATGGCTGAATTTAAAGCATCTGATATGGTTTGAGATGTAGGTGCTTTACTGTGACATCTAGTGGTAGAAATGATCACATACAAAATGTTTAAGCTTTCAGATGCATTTTTATACCCCAAATAAATACTAAACTCTTTGTACTTACAAGGCCTTAGGCTCATCACCCCCTCCCTAAAAACCTGACACAGACACAGCCAGTAGATTCAGAGCTACTGGGGATGTTCCTCTTAGAGAAAAGTGACCAACAGAAATACATGAAAGAATGAAACAGCTCAGATATCTGGGGCAGCTCAGAAGATGGATGAGATGAAATCTTTCCCTCTCTCTTACACACACAAATGCACACATCAACACACATGCATACACACACTCACACACGCTGCACTTCACACAGTGAATCCCAGACGTCAAAGCAGCCCTCCCGCCCCCCAACCATGCCCCTTAATTGTTAAATTGAGGCAGTTATGTACATTGGCTGTGCAGAGTAGTGGGTTTATTGCAGGCCTAAACCAGCTCCTAATTGAAAGGCAGCTATAAAAACCTGCAGGTGTCCAGCCCTCTGTGCCTTTAATTGGCAGTCCAAAGAGTGCGGGGAAAGAAGACTGCATAGACCAGAAAACGACTGGGACCAACTTCTCCATAGCAAAACCCTACGGAGAGATAGTTTTACACTAAAAAGCTCAATTTCTATAATATCGCCGTGGGTTACTCTGTCCTTGGTGGTACATTATTGGCCATACCAGGGTTGCGCAGCGCTGTAATAGTGCTACTAAAAATCATTTTGTGCTAACGATAGGCAAATAATTCACTCACGTATGTGTTAGTGGCTTACTGAAAGATCAGCATGCTGCACCAGACCTTGCACTAGGCACAGGGGCCCATTTCAGCCATAATTTGCACTCCACGTATATTTTACAGCGCATTATGGTCTATTGTACTGCATACATATTTTAGTTGCTTAAAGGCAAAAAAAGTTTAGAATTCAACATTGTGTGTGTCCAAAAGTGTCCTAAAGTTTAGGGTCACAGAACTTTCATTAATACATCCACAAAATTGCAAACACAGTCCATGCGGTCATGAGCAAGCTCAATGTATTTCTCATATACGTGCACATGCATATACACTCGTGCCTCGTCAAATTTCCTCCTCTTGTCCTTGACGCTCCTTCATCCTGTTCTCAGGTCTGCATCAGCAGCTGGATCCCCAGAGGCACTGAGGGCTTCAGTTTTCTCTGGCCGTCCTGTTCGCTCACAGGCCTCGGCAGCAGCAGCAGCAGCAGCGAGAAGCAGATCGATCAGCACACTCAATTAGAGCCGTAATGTTTTAATCAATGACCCCGTAAAAGTATGACAGGAGGCCATCATTAACTGGCTGTAAATTTATGACGAACGGTGGTGTAACTGGGAATTTGTAAACAGTGCATATGATAAAGAAAGGTTCTCTCTCGACTGGATCAATACAATTGATTGGGCCCTTGGCATTAAATAAGCTTCAGATGGAGGAATTATAGTTGGGTGATATTACCCACTCCAAGAGCCATGTTGCTTGTGTCTCTGTTATTGGACTCCATGTAACTCGCATTTGTTTTCACCCACCCCTCGTAATTATGGCTTTATCAAAAGTCTGGCGAAATGAGCATCTCAAGATTAACTTGAGCCATCAACACAGAGGACGTGCTGATTATAAACATAAGATGGCAAGTTGCTAACATGGACTGAGGGTCTGACTGAGGCTCCATACTTCAATTCCTCTTTCTCACTAACTACAGAAAGCATCAGTTTCAGTCTGTACTGAATAACAGCTCTTAAAAGGACATCTCTTTTACACAAAAACCCTACAGCTAATTTTGGCCATTTTTGAATACTGTATATAATGCATTTATATAAGACTTTATTACTTTAAAACACAGTTATGATCAATGAAGCTTTTCAAAGATGTAAGATGTTAAAACGGGCTGTATATGTGAACATATAATTGGAAATAAAAATTAAGATATACAACTATTTACAGCAAAAAATTACAATCAATCCTTAATTGTCCACTTGGGGGCAGTGTTGACAGGTCCTGCTGCATTGTGTTGGCACCGCATGTAACCCCGCCTGCCTTGATACTTTTACGGATGTGTTCATATGATTATGGTATTAAATGATCATATGTTTGTTTTTGCTTGGTCTGCCTAAACTAAAACTAGCATAGTTTCAAATCAGCACTGTCAACAATGCTCAGTGTGACTTTGTGTTCATGCTGTGACTTCTTAAACCAGACAAGTTATCCCAGAGGGTTACATACAGAGGGTTACATACAATGTTTGTCACGTTTCTGGTCAAAATACAATAATTATATACAAAAAAGCACACCTTCTATACAGAACAACTGATGCAAGGCTTTTTTCAGAACAACTGATGCAAGGCTCTTATTTCCACAATGTAAATGAGGCCCCACCCCCTATTCCAACTAGCCAATGAGGATTAAGCCCTGTTGTCAGCAGTCACATAGCAGTTCTGTCACCTAGTACTGCGTACCACTTAAGATGGTACAGGACATCTGAATAAGAAACTAACTTTAGCTTTGTCAATGTTCACTGACGCTCATCATCATCTATATATCAATACATGGCCAACACCACAGAGAGGATAAATACACTACCACTCACCACAGATGAAGACTCACTGGAAGAGAAAAGGCTCTGTGTAGAATGACGCCGCCTGGCTCAGTTCAGTACTTGTGCGGTAGTGTTTTAATTTTTAAAAATGGCAAAAGCAGTTCTCAAATTCATGGGTGGAGATACTCAAATGGAGGGCGGGGCTATGATTGAAGACCACGTATCCTCATAGCTCCAGTTTAAAACTACAGCAAACTTCAGACACCAAGAATGTCAAATCAAAACATACTTGTATATCACCGTTTACAACAGATTTTGTCACAAAGCAGCTTTAATGAGCAGCCAGATGTGACAGTGGCAAAGAACACTCCTGAAGAGAGTGAGGAAGGAACCTTGACAGGACCTAGACTCAAGAGAACCCGCAGCAGGTAGTACAAGACAACAACATGAAAAGACATAAGAAGGAATGATACAGAAAAAAGTTGCCTGACATTGGTGATGGAGTTGGTATGTTTTGTTTTGTCTTGGCATGGCTGATGTGGCATACATGTGATATATTGGTGAACCAGTCCTACTAGAAAACCAAGCCTTGTACAGAGCTGAGATAAGGAAAGGATCACATCAGCCCAAGAGTTACTATCAAGCCTGACGGGGTCAAGAAACACATCTTAGAAAGCACATCAGAGACAGAATGAGGAAAACATAAGGCCAACCCTGAACCCAAGCCACTCCAAAGCACAACTTCTGCTACAAAGGGGCTTTTCATGCTCTACTTTTAAACAGTCATAGAAAAGAAAGGAAGCCGTGAGATACTGACAAGGAAAAAGAATTCAGCAAAAAAGTACAGAAGAAAAGAGGAAGAGACAGAAGAAATGACTGTGGAAGAAAAAAAACGAAAACTTTCAGATTTCACATGAATAAATGGCATGTTTAGCTTATTAATCTGTACCAAAAAAGTCTGAGAAGTCTACAACATTTAACTGGAAAACCATAAAACAGCAATAAAAACATATCAATTGAAGTTTATTTGACTGTAAAAAAAAAACATTGAGGCCAAAACAAGACCCCCTCCAGTGCACATCGGGGACCCCCAGCAGATTACACATCATCCCTTATATATGACTAATGACCTTTAACCCCCTGGAGGTTTATTCACACAGTCTGATGTAGTCTGACATGCCTTCACTTTTTTTTTCTTCACAAATTACATTTCTAGCCAAGACTTTTGAGCTCAGAACTGAATAAGTAGAGGTGTTGGCTACACACTGCTCATTACAGTTTTTAGAAAGTGTATGTGGTTTTATTTCTAAAGCTGTGAGGTGACACTGTGTTTTCCTCATTCAGTGGTTCCTAGATTGAATATTTATGAGATTGTTGTGAACACTCATTTGAGAAGTCTTCGTTCAAATTCACATTCCATACATTACACGGCCAGTAATCAAACAATATAATGTCCGTTGTCATTAGACAAACAATAGAATTACCATGTCATTATCATATGAATGACAGATCACGTCCTTTGGTGGGAAAAAATGTGCAGCTGTCACTCAGAAAAACTTGTCTCTCTTTATTTAAGCTCCTTTCACAAATATCTAAAAATATATTTAGATTCAAGCTATATATATTTGAAAATTAGACCATTTAAGGTTTCCAGGGTATGTTTAGTTTTGTTTCTAGGATAAAATATTGCAAATTATATAAATATTTTTTCCCAGAATTTTGTTAATATGCCGCTGGCAGGAGCGAAACTCCAGAGGATTTTAAACAGCAAATATTTAACCTACAGATGTATTAATGCAATTTTTAATTTTTAATTTAAAGATGATATTGATATAAATATGAGGAAAATTTAAAATGTTGACACCAATGTGCATATAAATATACTTATAAAGACATGTAAGGCTCAGTTAAATAGGCTGTGAAGCTTTGTAAAATAATTATGCCACCACTGCAAATCGCCTCTTGTGATTGAAGAGTCCACATGGATGTCCGCTGATCTTAAACCCAGAGTAATTAATGCATCATCACACCGGCATCCAATATCTGTCAAATGCCAATACCAGCTGACAGTGATTTGGTTATTAGACTAAGATGGATGAAAGAACTGTGTGGGAAATGTTTCCAGGCACATGTGCTCCTTCAAAGAAAATGTTGTCAGGATTTTAATGACCAAAAGTAATCAGGATTGACGTTTTACTATAGAACTGTGTCACCTCTGGTTTGGTCAGTGTGATTAAAGACTGACACTGAAAGCATGAAAGAAGTGTTACACCAATGGCAATACCATGATATAAAATAACAGCTGTGTCTTGTCAAGAGTTCATGACTTGCATTTCTTGCCTCTTAATGTGTTTGAGTGATGTCGAAGTTGTGTGACTACTTTTTCGAAAATCTAAAATCTAAAACATATTTTGGTTTGTTTAACACTTTTAAGTTTACTACATGATTCCTTATGTGTTCCTTCATAGTCTGGATGACTTCAGTGTTTATTTACAATGTAGGAAACAAATACAATTTGAATAAGAAGCTGTGTCCTATCATTTGACTGACACTGTATATAAGATTGTTACAAGGAATACAAGTCATTAGGGTGATATATTGTTATTTTTGTATCTAAATAGTGCACCCTTACATTACTTGTTTATGTTGTAATAACTGAAGATCCTTTATAACAATGCTATCATTCAGGTATTTCACACAGAAGGCTAGAATTACATGTCCTTTATTTTAAGTAGCTTAATGGTGTCCTTCAAATGACATTCCTGTTTATTTTGTTTGTTCTGAGAAGAAAACTTGTGAAAGTTGTCTGTTTTCTGAATCCAATGAAACCATAATGTTAGATACCCGTGAGGCCTACACATATATTAGTCTGTAAAGGCTTCAGGCTTGTATTCTACAGAAGATAATTCTCCCATTGCTCAACATAACATGAGCAAATCGATACCTTCACCACGCCACTCTCAAATAAGTTTGTAAAAGAATAATAATAATAGCAGCAGCAAAAAAAATAAAATCTTAAAGTGTTGCTTCTCTCAGATCAGGAAGTGTTGAAAGTGGGGTTGTTGCTCCAGAGATCGATAGCGGCTGTCTCGCCGTGTCGGTTTGTTTCAACACACACTGCATCCCCCCCTCCGGCAGCAACTTAGCATTTTCAAAAGAGCAAAGAACAAATTAGCTTTGTAATGACTAGCTGGCTTGCATCTTGTTCTTCGCATCGTAGGACAATAAGACAGCAGGCACAGAGGACAGAGTGAATGGAGTGGAAAAAACAGTGATTTTCTACACACGTAGATGCACAAAAACGTGTTACATGCAATTGGGACTGACCTCCACTAGGACTTGTGTGTAGCAGACACCTGGAGGATGCGAGAGTAGTTAATGTGTGCCAATGCCATGATCATACTTGGCTTTCTAGTTGGAAGGAAAGAGAAAAGAGATGGACTGTACTACAGGGAGAATGGGAGAATATTAGGTCAGGACGAGTAAGGGGTGGAATGGGAAATCAGGCCAGGCCCTCTTACTCCTTTAGGAGAAATGCAGCCTGGTTTTTAATGACCACGACTCATGTTTAATGACTTGGGTTTTAACATCTCATTCAACAGAAGGCATCTGAAATAAGACTAAGATGTGGACAGTTGGCCTGCTGTTGATGTTCACATCGGAAAACCAGGAACCAGAAAGACAAAGTCAAACCAAATTAGCCCATATAGCTACAAATTAAACATTTTGCCACACACACACACACACACACACACTGTTCTTCATATATCTTACTCTCACTATCCCCTTCTGTCTCTCTCTCTTTCTCTCCTTCCCCTGAGTGAAACCCAAAAAGTTTGAGGTTGGACAAAGGCAGCCTTTGAGAAGTCTTTATCAGGACTCACTGGCTGTGAGCTCAGAGACCGCCTCCTGCTGGCTAACTCAGCATGGGCCCGGCATCACTCTCACTTTGAAACTCTCCCTCTCTCTCTCTCTGTCTTTCCCCTTCTCTATAGCTGAGAAGAAAGATATGACGGCAATGAAAGGAGTATGAGGGAAAAAAAGAAACATCCACTATCTTTAATGAGTCTGAGTCATTTTTCCTTACTACATCACACCTCCCCGTCCCAGCATGGGCACACACCGTGCCACACTACAACACCAGGATGAGTCTAAACTCTCCACAGAGCTCTAGAGCCAAAGGGCAATGCTGCCATGACCCATTCATCCTGGGAGAAGAAAATAATAGTGCTAGGGGATGAAGAAGAAGGGAGCACGGAAGAGGAGTGGAAATGAAGCGCAGCTGAAAGGATGAGGCGAGGAGTCAAGGCTTCACCACCCAACCTGCTATTGATTTTCCCTACCCATGCAAGCCACGAACACTCTTGCTCTCCCCTTCTATCTGTGCATGTTTTTTCTATCCATCTCGTTCTCTGCCTATATGTCTCTCTCTCTTTCCTCTAACAGCACGGAGTCTTTGTTTCATTATCGCCGGGCACAATCCGGCGCGAGGCCTCTTCCTCATTTCAGTGATTAATCTGTGTTGGGAAAACACCCAAACTCCCATGCATTTTGCCCTTAATTAACAAATTGCAATATATTATTAACTTGTCGAGCAAAGTAGGCTCTTCTGAATCATTTTCTCAGCAGGGGGTTCCTTCGAAGCAGCTAACTGTGTTTTTTTTCCCTTTTTTTTGAAGTCAAGCGGTTCTACTTTGTTTGCTTCTATTTCGCTGTTCTGATTAAATTATACTGTTGTTAATGTGTCCATTATATTACAGGTGGAAGTAAATCAGATGCCCATCATTAATTCCCATCTTAGGAGGGGGGAAACCATCCCCGTGCAAACTAAATACAATGAATCCTCACAGTAAAAGGCAAAGCAGTTTTCGTTCCTCAGTTGCTGAGACATGCGATCACCAGCTTGGCCATCTGCGAAGCGAGGCCGTCCTTTCGGCATAAGCAATATTTATCGATCCAAACTTCATCGACCTAATTACCCCCAATTAGTGCACTCACTGCTGTCAATGGTAATGCAGTTTCCCATTAAACTGCCCTGCCATTTGCTCCCTAATTGCTGACCTCCTCTCCAAGCAGCTGCGTCTGAGCCGCTGGTGGCCACCGCCATCCTGAACCATTCACAAAAAGCCTCGCTCTCAGCCAAAGTGTCTCCCGAAGTAAAGCATGCAGCGCTCGTACGGAGGCTGAAAGTTGAGCGAAGATGGGTGGAGGGGAAAGAAGGGTGAGGGTATTTTAAGCTAAAGAATGCAGGTAAAAGAAGCAATGAAAAGGGTGCAGAAGCTGTGAGAAAGCACCCTGTAGTCACAGCGCCTCTCACAGGATTACACGCTCACTGCAGGCTCCTGCAGGCTGACTGACAGGACTACGTTTAAAAGTTTGATCTCAAGAGAAGCCTCTAGTTTGTGCCCAAGCTGTGCACAATGGTGTAGAAGAAAAGCATGCTTGTGCTTTAGTGCTTTCTTGCTTTAGGGACCGAGTGTCTGTATAGTTTTCTCACAAGCTTTTCCAACCACACATTTTACAAATGTTAAGCCAATGCACAAAAATTCAGGTGAAGAAAATGATCATTCATCTCCATCCATCACAGTTATGTGAAATAAAAAAGAGATGATGCTAAATTATTTGGGGAAGATTATAAGTACACATGGATGTTTTTTGGCATGCAGATAAAGAAGCATAATATTGAGAGACATATCCCTACATTTACTCTGAGCAGTTAGGCATTAGTCATCTTTATGTGATCATGTTACAGACATCAGGTAAGACGTCCCACCTTTCCTAGGATTAAATCAAGTAAAGTGTTACTGCCAGTCCAGACATACCAAGCTGGGTTGTGTTTCCTAGAACAGGGGTTCTCAACTGGTCTTAGCCTGGGACCCACATTTTCTCATGGTCATTAAGTCACGACACACTTTTAATGAATACACACCAAACAAATTTATTTTTTTTAAACTAGCCTTTAGATTTCAGGGGGGACATGACCGGTGGGGCGAGGGTGATGGAACATAAATTAAATTAATATTATGAATTACATTACTATTATTAAACTAACTAATAACTATAATTACAATACATTACTTACAAATTATGATTTATATTTTACTGGTTACTATTAATAATATACTAATAATAACAACTATTAAGTGTTATTAATAATAAAATAAAATGTATATTTATCATTAATAAAATTTTAATACATTATTATTATATAAAATTATTTAATATTTATAGTCTTAAAAGCATGTAGCATAAAATTATCACCCAATTCTGTGTTTTACTTTTCAGTGAACTTCAGTGGACTCACTACCACCAATTTTACACTTAAGTTTGGACTGTATGGTCAAAATACCTCATTGACATAAAATTATACCTCATTTTTGAGTAAAAATAAGCAAAAATTCAGAATTATTTTGACAATAGTTAAACTTAGAGGCATGTAAATAGATGGTTTATCACAGACTGGTAGCCACACACACACACACAGAGACACAGACTCAAATGTTAATGTTAATGGTTTTACAAGTAATATGAAACCTCTGATATTAAAATATGTCTAGATGACATGACACAGACAGAACAAATGTCCAACATCTTAACAACTTACAGCGGCAGGTGGACACGAACTGCTGGCTAACACATGTTTACTGTTTGATGGGGTGACAGCGGGGACGGCCAATCACGCGTTAGCAAGAAACAACAGAGCCAATCAATGAGCTTGTGGTCGGTCTAAATGAAAATCTACATTTCAAATGCCCTGGGTTATATTTGCGTTTTGCCATCTTGCCTCCAAACATCACAAATTTAAAGAGAAGGGTAACGGGCAAACAAATGGTGGTTACCATGGCAATGACAATGCTGCGCACGTCTGACGCCTGCCTCTCTGTCTTTTTTCAAGATAAAAGCTGAGTACAAAATCAGATAAGCATTAATTACTTTTCATTTTTAATTGTTTTAAAACATAACTGTCCATGACCCACCAGTTGAGAATCGCTGTCCTAGAAAGTGTCATTGAACAATTACCACAGTGTCAATTTTGAACACTCTATAGTGATTGTGTAACAATGCATCACAAAATAATCTTATGCCGCCATGTTTGTTTTGGTCTGATTAGGTGGAAAGAAGTCATGTGACTTATGGTTCAACACACTATGGTTTATAATATGTGATGTTTCTATTTTATCAAAATTCTGATGCACATTCTCAAAATCCGCCAAAATAGAGGCTGCATGGAAATCCTCAGTATCTTTATAAAGTACTCTCTCTCTATCTTTCTCTCTCTCTCTTCCTCTCTCGCTCCCTCTCTCTCTCACACACACACACTCACTCACAATAATCAATAATGAACAATTCAATAAACCAGTTATATCAGTCAGCCATTACGCACTTTTTAAATATTTTCACAGCAACTGCACTTTGAGTTCAGCTGTCATCTACGTTATGCACCCTTTTTTCTGTTATTTATTTGTTTGTTTGATTGTTTGTTTTTAAGATAAATAACCTATAATGGCCAATTAATAACAATAACAAGCTACATTAAGAGTGAGAAGATAAGAATTTGTGTTTAGAAATGATAAATGTACTTAAGATAACCAATGTGTGCAAAAACAAGTTTTATTTTTTCTAATCTCTGCATCTGTAGAGCTGCTAATGATTTATATTTCATTACACAATGCTGTGTAAAGTGTATAGAGAGAGAAAGAGAGAGAAATAGGCCAAACAAACATCCCACAGAGTCCCTGCATGCAGAATTCAGCAAAAATACACTTAAAGTTCAAAGAAAAACACCAACTAGCACATGTAGGGCAGAATTAGGCAGCTTTACATTAATTATGTCCATTCAAAAAATCTTTACAATTCTGGCCACATCTAAAATGCAGTCAAGAAAATACACAGCGTGGAGCACTTCTAGTCCAAGAGCTCAGTCCTGAACCCGGTCAGCTGGTTCTGGTACATAAAGTACTGACCCCTAAAAACAGCAGCCACAGTCCAGTGAGACCAAATGAACAAAGCAAGCAACAAAAC
This sequence comes from Crenuchus spilurus, assembly GCA_036984385.1. Classification (NCBI taxonomy): domain Eukaryota; kingdom Metazoa; phylum Chordata; class Actinopteri; order Characiformes; family Crenuchidae; genus Crenuchus; species Crenuchus spilurus. The sequence goes on along the minus strand of BRDA01037432.1, from coordinate 533 downwards.
GCATATCTGGAACTCTGGGAATGATGACACTAAAACTTAATTTGAATTACAGTGCAGATACTGTACAGGACAGAGCATCTTGTCACAACTAGAGGTTCACAACAATTCCTCAGCAAATACAGGCTCAGTGACCTCACTCTGACCATAGAAAGGGACAGATATACCTACAAGCAGAAAGAGTGTCACTGTGAGATTGATGAGGTTGAGAGATTCTGAGTACACCCCAAGCAGAACACTGAGCATGCCTTGACACCCGAGAACAGTCTACCTGCCCAAAATATCCAGCCAATTGTGTCCAGTCGGTGAGCACTGATGAAGAATGTGAGGATGACCAACACAAAGTGTGCAGCTTCAGGTACATCTCTGACTTGAGGTAGGTATATCTTCAAGTGGAGAGTGAGAGGACAATGTTTAGAAACACCACCATCACGTTAGCATCACTGCAGTCAAGAAAAAGATCCATCATCCAACATCACCACTGAAGAAAAGTATACAGAGAAACAGATGGACTATACAGATATGGTCAGTGGAGC
>BRDA01037430.1:0-20570 GCA_036984385.1 Crenuchus spilurus | reverse complement strand
TGTGACCTATCGAGATCTGTGACTTCTTCTATCAAGTCACAGATCTCGACAGGTCACAGTTCTCGGTGTAACACCTGTTACTCCTCACTAACCTGGGCAGAGGTCCACTCAGATTACTGTTAGTATATCAATATATAGTAACGCACCGCTTTTAATGACCAGTAACGTCAATGGCGTTGTAACGACAGGAAAAGTAATTAATTATTTTATCCCGTTACTGACAAAATGATGTCATTACGTAACGCCGTTATTTTTAACGCCGTTATTCGCAACACTGCTTATGTCATTATGTTCTGCTCATTCTTATTGTTGCATTCAATCTTCCAACACCCACTTTTCTTGTTGTTTTTTGGCGGCCGCGTTAATTTTTAAAAGTAGCCCAAAAAAAAAAATCGCACCCCTTTCAAACAAGCCCAATTTGGCATGAAAACCGCGAACCTGGCAACTCTGATGTAGATGGACATAGGAGTGAAAAACGGTCTACTTTGGTTTTGAGGCTCCATGGCAGTGTTGCCAGATCTCGCGATAGAAACAAGCAACCAGTTCTATGAAAACAAGCTCATAATAAGCCCAACTGGCAAACCATCACATTCTGTAAAACCGAGGTCTCTTTTAAACAGTATAAATGTAAACATTTATTATGACATTATACATAAATAACACCAAAGTATGCTAAACACTTAAAATACAATTTTTGAATAACAAATTATTTAATTAATTATTTGAAAAACTTAAAATATTTTAAGCTCTGATCAAAAGAAAAGTGCATTTTGCATCTCACATCTGAGGTAAGAGCCATTCTTTCACTGCGCTCTTTTTCCAACTCTTTATTATATTTTCCCCCCATGTTTTCCATACTTACTGGAGCTCATTCTTATGCAGCGCCTGGCTGCCTGCTGTGTGTTTGGGTGTGTGACTGGTCAACTTGGGCTAGAGCGTTAAACAGGAACGTGGGCTTGGAAGGGACAAACTACCTACCACTCGTTTTTTTAGCTTTATTATGGAGAGCTGGGAGATAATCAAAGAGTTTCAATCGGAAAGAAAGTCAAGCCGAAGTAAGCAACTTCACGTTCAAAAACAAGCCCAAAAAAAACGCAACCTGTGACTCAGGAGATTTGCAAGCAACTTTAGAAAAGCCCACTTGTCAAGTCGCTTATAATAAGTGGACTTGGCAACACTGCTCCACGGCTAGTCTCCACTTCTTGCATATCTGAAGAGTTTAAAAGTAGTGCTGTGATTGGTCGAAGATTTCTTTTCCAAGCAGGTCGCTGCCCAATGAGGTTACAGCCATAGACGAGCTACATAGTGTGTGACAGCTGAACTCAAAGACAGCTGAACTCAAAGCCATAGACGGCTTTTTGCGTATTTTTAAGTCACAAATCGTAGCAGAGTAATTTCATGTCTAAATGAGTATATGCTACACAAAATGTAAACAAAAAAAAAAAAATGATGTAATAAACTAAAGCAATCCAAATAAGGCTACAGACACAATACTTATTAGAAGAGCAAAAATATACATAAATGCACTGAATTTAAATGCATCCAAAAGAAATTTACACTTTGGATACAAACTGGGAGCAGCAACAGCTGTAATGTTTTCATTCAAATTTAATATTTTAAATGCAAAACTGAAATAAACATCTTCAAAACAATATGCTTGGATGCATCACCTGAACAGTTCAAGTGTTAGGACAATTATAGCAGCAACAACTGTGTAAAAATTTGTAAGGGTGTTAACTAACATTCTCCACTAGAGACATTGGCTGATCATTGTATAGTATAAAGAAGTTGAACCTTTTAGCCTTTGGGCTTCTGCTGAAAGTTTACTGAGTTTGGAAAGCAACAGTGAGAAACTGCTGCCTGCTGGTGTTTTCCTGTATGTTAACTATCTAGCAAGATTAACATGAATTCCTGGTTCTCTTTCATTTGAAACCTCTGCAGGTGCTTAATTAAACTTGATTAATGCTATTTGCTTGCACAGTTAAAATACTGAACTTGCTGGGGGTTTATGATAAGATGTGGTCTGGAATCTGGATCAGTAAGTGAATCGGTATTGTCCTTCCAGTTCCTGATAAACAAATGATGTAAATATTGTACCTGATACTGATAGAAGATCGGATCAGGCTCTTCTCTATCTTGCTTGATTCATTAATAAAATAATTTAATGGCATTTTAAGCTTCTGTAGAGTTGTAAGAATTTTGTCTTAACTCAATATAAAATTAACTCCATTCTTTTGGACTTTATATACATGAGCAGAACTGAAGAGAAACAATAAAATACCTGTAATCTGGTTAGACCTTTAATGAATAACACACGTTTAAATCTAAAAATGCAGTCAAGTGTTGCACAAATTATATTTTAAACTCTTTTAAAAGCTCTATTATTAAAGCTTACAATTTATATTGACTACAATTTCTTCACATTTTATTATTTTGGTAATTTATTAGCAGTCCTGTCAAGATTTGGCAGTGTGTATTTTATTACTCTGAAAATGTCATAAAAGTTTGTTTAAAAACTTAAATCATTTTAGATAATTAATAAGACAGAAGAGATGGGTAAAATTAACAGAGAGATATTAAGTCAATAACGGCTGACTATATTGAATAGCCAGACTTCAAAAATAACCACCTAATGGTAACTCACCTGTCAAGAATACTTTTCAATACAATGTACCTAATACACAAACTATGTATTATTAACTGAACACAATTTTTGCATATAACAAAATCCTAAAAGACAAAGTCATAATTCTCATTCATTTTTTAAAGGTTCAAACATGCAACACACATCCACAGTAATTCAGGACTTGGCTTTAACAATGATATCTGCTGAGAAATTAACTTGCAAAACAATTAAAGACTCTCCATTATGTGACTGTGGAATATTCCCATGTTGCAGAATCAGCTTTTTCCTGATTAACTGAACTGAATGAATATGAACTGATAGTGATGAATGAAAGAGAGGAAAAATAAAGAGGGGAGTAAAAAAGCAGCTATCAAATCTAACAAAAGCTATCAAACATTTCTACTTACTGTTTATTCCATTACTTTTACTGGTTAGTACATCACATTTAAGTGTGTTTGAGAAACATTTTGCAATCTAGTCCATCCCCAAAGCCTGATTTCAGTTACAAAAATCATGCAAAAGAATCAAGCAAAACATTTTGTCTATGATTTCTGGTTCACTCAGGAATCATATTAATACAATTTTCCTCTCAAACCATGTGGATATATTGCTTTATCAGCAGGAGACAAAATACACACAGTCCAATCCAGAACTACAACCCCAAATCTGAAAATGTATAGTATGTAAAATGCAAAAAAATGAAGACAGGTCAGAACTGCAAACAGGCCAGTCCAGTACCCAAACCTAGAGATGCACAACTACAATTTTTTTTCACATGACTGGTCGATTCCGGTTTTGTCAGATTCTAATTTCCTGTCTAAGATTTATAATTGACAGCGCACAAATTATTTTCAACTTTCTTTTAATCAAACCTTCCATTTCACTAGATTGTGACTGTGCACTAGATTAAAGGACAAACCTTTTCTTTTCACAAACATACAATAAATAAAGAGCAATAATTTTACTTTTCCAAATGAGTGAGACCATTTAGTAATAGAACTAAAAACAACTGAAATCAGACACTTCATCATCAGCATGTGTCACAAACACGAGTGGCTAAGCCATTTTTCAATATTTCAGTAAAAGCACTGTTTTGTTCATGGAATAATCTTTGGCCACTATGTTCCTCTCCACATTGAGCATATGACCAAACTACTTGCTTTGCACAAGAAACATCATCTAGTGATTATTCAGTGTCAGTAACATGTTCTTTGTCTATAGACTCTGGCCGGCTGTAGGTTAAACCTGCGCACAAGTATGATCAGCACAGAATCAATTGAAAACCAGGAGATTTCAATACCTGGCGTATCAATCAGTGCCTCTCTACCTATTCTCTCTTCTTTCACAGCCATGCCTTTGTAATCTGTGCAGCATGTGGTTTTGCATTGCCTTTTTGAAAAATGCACAGACATCCCTGGAAAAGGATGGAGGAGCACACAACATACATTTCTTACAAAAAAGATCTGGAATACGGATTCATACATCCATCTTCTTAACCACTTCAACCAATTCAGGGTCACAGTGAGTTTCTCTACCCCTTCAATGGGTGCTGTGAAGATCATTACACTATTTTCCATGTAGCCAGGACAGGGCACCAATCCATCACTGACCACACACATGCGCCAGCACTTTTTACCCAAGTCACCTCACCTTCATGGGTTTGGATTGTTGAAGAAAACCAGAGATGGAATACTGATTCATCTGACCACAATACACATTTCCACTATGTGATGGTCCATCTCAGATGCCTCTGAGACCAGAGAAGTTGATGGACATGGTTAACATAAGGCTTCTTTTTTTGCACAATATAGTTTTAAGTGGCATTTATGAATGTAACTCCACATTGTATTGCTTGACAAGGTTTGACAAAGTAATCCTTCACCAATGTAGTTATATCAGCTATTGATGAATGATGGTTCTTGTTACAGTGCATCTCAGGGATTGGAGATCACAGGTATTATGCACTGTAGAGGGAAAAATGAGCAAATCTCTTCCAATCTTTCTGTGAAATATTGTTTTTAAACATTTCAATCATTTTCTCACGCATTTGTTGACAAATTGGAGATCTTTGCTCTTTTGTGGATACCACTTCATGACTGCAATCACCTGTTGGACATCATTATTTAGTTTTTGTTTTTTTACCTTATTCATAGCCCTAAATTGACCAGTTGCTTTTTTAATGTGTTGCAGGCTTTAAATGCAGGAATGGCTGCATTTTAACAAATTAAATGAAGCAAATTAAGAAATGAATGACCAGACAAAACATTAAATATCTTGGGTTCATACTATCTACAATTAAATTAAAGATAAAGTAAAAGGTCTCCCCCCCCATTTCCAATATTGTCCCACCTCTTTCTGATTTGGGGTGTACAACTCAACTGTCAACTGTGTTTAATGTTTTAATAGTTTCACAGTGAAACAGAAACTGAACAGCATCTATATACAGTATAACATCTGCACATTAACTCAAGGTAGGTGTATGTTCTATGCATAAACAAAACATATCTGGTCAACATTACTAAATCAATAAATAACATTATAATATTATTGTAAAAAAGGCAGTTTCCAAATACTATTCTTACTGAGCCAGAAAGAAAAATAAGTGAAATGTAATATAATTCTATGATGTTGCAGTCATCCCTGAAGCATGTTACAGCTGTGCTTGTGTTTGCATTTAGCTGCAATGTCTGAATGTCTTCCATTCAAAAAAATAATCTTTAAAAAAGGTATTCACAATTAGCAGACAGTAAGCACATTAGATAAAGTTTTGAGTGGTCCAAATAGTCTGAGTAACTAAGAGAACTTTTCAGTTTGATCAGTAACAAAATAGCAGGTGTGAAAGGGGCTACAAAGCATGGTCCGGACTAAAGGAGCAAAATTTGGACTGACCAAAAGAGGTGGTCTCAGTCCGGACCTACTGAACCATGGTCTGGTTCGTGTGCAGTGTGAAAACACTTTTCTAGAAGGTTTGGACTTTCTGACAAAATACAAGAAATTGACGCAGGCGTTAACAAAATTCAACAACAATAGAATTAGAAAAATAAGCAGAACAGCAGCAAAAATGAGCCGTGGCAGTACATGGAGTGAGGAGGAGACAACATGTTTAATATAATTTTGGTCTGATGAACATCTGATGAAAGTCAGCTTGAAAAACTCCCAAAAATGCTGAAACATGCAGCTTATTTTCTGAGAGGATGAGAGAGAAAGGAGATGACAGAGCAAACTAAACTAAACTAAACTAAAGAAACTGCGGCAGCGGTATATAAAAATATTTAAATGCGTCAGATGCTCGTCCTTCTACAAACCAATCAGTGTCAAGTGCAGGAAGATGCACACCACAAAAGTGATGATGACAGCACATGGGTGTGTCATTATAAAAGTCTTTGGTTCGCTTAGAAAAATGCAGTGTGAACACAAACCTAACCTGACCAAATATATACAAAGTAACAAACACACGAACCTTGGTTTGGACCAAGGTCTGGACTTTAAGGTGTGAAAGCACCCTTAGTCTTCCCTAGTATTTTGTACATTTAGTGGCACAGCAAATGACAAATGGCAAAATTAAACTCTGATTAGATGCTCTTACAGCACATTACTAGATTAGAATTTTTGAGTGTGGCCACAGCACATACCTTCATTACCATTCACTCTGCTTTCAATGTGAAGAATGCTCACAAGTGCACACACAAAAGCACTTCAAAGATGGAAATAATGTCTTATAATGAAGTGATTTTTACAGCCCAAATAGAATCATAGAGGTTCATGAATAGAATCACACTAAATAACAACTTGATATTGTGACAGACAGTGGTGTCTGGTGATAACTAAAACAAATGATAACTGAAGCAATATTTCCCATAAGAAATAATGTAAAAACAATCTGTTCCAGACACTACAAAATGTTAACAAAAATAAATTTTATATAGAATAATTATAGATTTGCATGCAATGAGAAATACAATGAGAAATACAAAAGACTAATGAAATGGATAAATTAACATTTAACATCACTTTTACAGGTTTACGATCTGTTTTAGAGCGTGTTGGTGTGGTCCAGCTGCATCTGTTTTCACCCAATATTTGTTTTCACACCCATTTTCAGCGAGTGCCATCGCTTTAGTGTATCGTGTTTTAGTTTGTTTTGGGTGTTATTATTTGAGTGTGCCTTGAGCCTTTTGGTATGTTTTGTGAAGCTCTTTAGCTTCTGTCTGATCTGTGCTTGGTTCCACTCATAAGTCTCAGTATGGTCCTGTGACATCTTCTTGGTGTATGGAAATGTGTCCCGAGAGGGTTTTTTTCTGACTGGGAATGACACTGGAAATGTTTTGGATGAACATGCGAAGTGATGCTCACTCAAAGAGCAACAAAGCCAGAATAAACGACTAATGTGTTGGTGAGTGATGAACGCGTGGGTGGATGCTTTGTTTTTGCTAAATTAGCAGTGAGTAACATGGGCACGCTGACAAAAAACAAAAAAGTTGAGGATAACTGAATTGTACGATAACCAGGGCAAACGATAAATGAGGTTTGACTGTATCTCATATGACACAGACAGTTGTAACAGTGCAAAATGAATTCTGCAAAAGATTAATAATAAGTTGCTGTCCCAGTGTCACATTTTCAATAGTTCTATATAAAAAAACACACTTTTAATCATACAAGTCAAAACATTGCCAATCTGTGTTACAGTAGCTTACTTTCAGTCTTTGGGTTTTCAGACACACATGCCCTCTCTCTCTCTCCATCTCTCCATCTCTCACACACACACACACACACACACATTGTAGTTGGAAATAGGAAGCTTCACTGCATACTTAATATTTTGGGGCTGGTCTAAAGCCTAAAATACCTCCACAGAGCTCAGGACCTAATTTACACACAATAAATAAAAGTATCAGAGAGAATGGAAGGATGAGAAAGAGAAAGGGGGACTAGACAGGTCAACTTTAAAAAGAGAGAGATATTTGTACATTATAAGTCATAGCTGTTTACAAACAGTAGAGCAAAGTCTAAAAAAAGAAAATTGTACAAGACAGAGACTCTCTCTGAGGGATCTAGTAACCTAGAAAACATCTGCAGACACAAACATCATTAAACATTATTAAACTAACCAAGTCTGAGGCTTTGTGTATCCCACAAACAAATGCTGTGAATGTAAATAAAAATTTCTAATGGAAAAGAGAACTAATATAAAAAAGGTACAGTGATGAACTTCACTGAAAAACTGCACGCATTTAGTCTAAAATGATCGTTTGTTGCTCTTTTGTTATAGGGGCTATTTGAGCTGATCAGGTTCATGTCTAACGTGTCTCTGAAGCACTGCTGTTCTTGGTTCACAGTTTTTGTGCTTTCACAGTATCTACATATGGCAACACCCATATCATACAACATTACACCACTATTCACTTTCATAATGGTATACCTCCTACACCTGGGAGTTGCTGCATTTTTATTTTCAATAGGCTAAATAGGCTAACCTTAGTATCATTTGCATTGTTTTTACAATGCCAAATCAAAAATGTAGAATATAGTAAATAAGTTGTTCATAATTTAATTCAAAGAGGTAACTTGTCATATTTATATTGATTACATGTAGTGACGTTTCAAACATTTTTTGCTGTTAAAGCTCATGAAAACAGAAATGCAGAATCTCAATTTATCAGAACATTTAATTTAGAGTTTGAGTAAATAATTATACAAACAGTATCAACAATAAAACAAAAAAACTTCAAAAAATGTAATTTACATGTAAGGAATATAAAACAGTTCAACTTCTTAAATTAAGTTGAATTAAGAACACATTAAAATTTTTATTATTTTCTCATTTTTGGACATACACTAGTATACTGTGTTATGTATACATATTTGAAGCACATCAGTATAAAAGTTAAAACAAAACATTTAGCTAAACTCAGACTGCAGCTACCAGCAATAATAATAGTAAGTATGGTCAACTTTTAATGATTCTTTCACTAATGCTCAAAATGAGACAGAGGTACTACAATCTCATCCTGATCAACACATACCGTAGTATTCAACTGGCTCAAAACATTTTTACAATCAACATATTTTATGAGTTAGAATAAAAAAAAAATAAGTACCATAGTTTATTTGAATTACCCATTTTTTTACTGTTGATAACAAAATTACATTTTATAATACAGGGTGCCAGAAACAACTCTGAATGATGTGAATGCATTGCTGTTACTGTTACAGAATATTAGGACTTTATAAATATGGCAAAAATTGTTGACTGGGATTTTTTACCAGTTTTAGGATAGCTCAGACAGCTTAGAAAAGGGTCCGAGCTGCCAACCTTAATTAAAAGTAAAGTTGACCATATGAGAGGTGAAATGTATCATATGGGTTCCAGATGATGAAGTACAACTTGTTTGGAATCTTTCTGATTAATCATTCAAAAGCCAGTGAAATTATTTAATTTCAAAATCCTGTAGAAAAAATCTACTAATATGTAGAATAAGACGGAATCTGATTATATGTTGTTTTAGAGCAAAGTGATCAGCTGTTGAAAAGCTAATAAAATTATTTCCAAAAAAATAAAATGTCCACAAACTGCTTGGATCACTGTTTGCTGCTATGTCTATTTAATCCATTTTTTGATCTCTTAACTTTAGTAGTAGATCTGGCTGAACATTTAAATGAGAGTGTTCTGAGAAACATGAGAGGCATCAATTTCAAGAATAAACTAGTTGATTGTCTTGCTTGCAAGCAATGACCATTTGCACAGATTAGCCTTTATGAACATACTGTTAACAAAGCTATTGAAGATCTGACTCTGTGAATATGAAGCCAATTTCGTCATCTTGTTAACGGTTGGATGCAGTATGAAATTTGACAAAGTTGGCTGCCATATACTTTTATACACAGGAAAACCCTGTTTTACACAAAAACACATCCTTTACAGTGCATTCATGTGTTGATCGAATCCTGAGTTAAGTACTTAATTAGTCCTGAATTTAACAAAGCAACAATATTATTATAATATTATTAAATTTAAAGCAACAATATTATTGTTACTAGCAATATAAAGCTCTATTGCCTCTACACTACACACTCTTACAGAGTTAATGACCAGTGCTAGCTTCTCTTTTGACAAGGAAGGGTGAAGCTGCAGAGGATAATGATGAAGGGTAAGAGGTGCACAAAAAATTCTAGAGCAGAGGCCCTCTGATCTCCTGTCATTCCCTCTGAAGTTAACAAGCAACACACACACACACTTGCGTACACACCCAGCAATTCCTGCTTCAGAAACATGCGATCAAGCGGCAAATCCAATCTAATTAACAGACAGAGATGCCCTTCATTCTGAACTCTGAGAGAGAAAGGGAGACAAAGAAAGAGGGAGAGAAATAAGAGAACACCGAGAAACTACAAAAAATAATCATACATCTCATAGTTTTTGGCTGAGAGAACAAGACATATTCTTCCCACACACAGACACACACAGTGACTACTCAGCCACAACAGTAGCAGTCATGCCCAATTTCTGCTGCCATAGGGTTCCCTCATGAACAGAGTCTGATATTTTGTGTGTGTGTGTGTGTGTGTGTGTGTGTGTGTGTGTGTGTGTGTGTGTGTGTGTGTGTGTGTGTGTGTGTGTGTGTGTCTACTGGATATGGATTTTTATGCATAGAGCCTAACCAGCATCACTGTGCCAATAATAGCTGCTACTGATGACCTGCAGTTTTGTCAGTATTTGTCAGTTATTGCCCAATAATGCAAGATAATTACTGACTTTTCTATCACAGCTATGACCAGGATTCAAGCTTGTGATCTTCAATGAGTCATCCCTACTACATCCCTACTACATGACAGTAATACCAGATAAACAACACAAAATAGCATGGTTAAAATAACAAAAATATGTACCCAATGTAACATTTAGCTTAAGAATAACATTTTACTAGTGCCCTACCAAATATCATTCCAAATTCAAGTCATGGACCATTTGTCTTACATAGTTTGAACAATGCAGTTGTGATGAAAGTGTTTCCCACAAGCATAGTTAGAACGACTGAGGTAACTACATTGGCAATATTTGTCGCTAGTGCAATCCAACGTTAAGCAACACAGGTGTTTCCCAAAACTGTAGTTCCAATCAACGTTCACAAACTGTGTCATTAAGCTGTGTCCGTCTTGCTGTGTGAACATTTAAGAATGTCAAGCACTTTGAACATACAGTCCTTACTGTACTTCTTAATGTATTTGTGTTTATGAATATGTACTGTATTTCTCAAATAATATCACCATAACCCATGCAAGTTATGTAACATTAGGCAAACTACGCACCATCGCCTTCTGTAGCACGATCAGTATCCCATTCAGTAGCTGTGTATCATGGGTCCCCGGTTCAAAACTATGTTCATATGTTGTTGCTTTTTGGTCAAGAGACAGCAAATCTTTACACTATTTTAATGTTTCTATTCTTAATCACCAAGTTTTACTGTAATCATTACGAATTAAAAAATAAAAACACACACTTTGGTTTTGAACCTCCACCTGTCAATTCAAAGAATTCAATCTAACACTTCAAGCAGCCTTCACATACATGTACCTACTACGTCACTAGGACACGTTTTTAGATGTTAGTTGGTTGAATGATGCATTGTACCATGTTAGTTTAATGGTAGCCTCCTTTGTTGTTTGAGAAATACACCCCAGTATAGCTACAGAATAAATCTTTAATAGGCCAAACTGGCATTTAAAATTCTTTAAAATTCTGTAATCTACTCAAAATTAAATTCATCAAATTAAGTATATGTAATGTCTTAGTCACTGACTAGGTATGAGTAATGAATAATTATGCAATGACAAGTCAATACTTTTACTGGGTTTAATTTCTATGATAAAACTACAACAATATATTATAAATAACAAAAGTACAATAGGGGTTTATTACAATTTTTGTAACCCCAAAAACTGCCGAATTCAATCTTAACTGAATCATGATCATGTATTTTTTTTTATTAAAACTGTACATTTCTGTTGTTTTCTGAATATGAAGTGTTATATAAAATTTAGCAGGGACATCAGGGAAACACTTCTACTCTTTTAGAGAAAATGTCCAGGGAATGATGATTTATACAGTACAGTGTCCCTGTCACTACACTGGAGCAATGGGAATAATACAGAATACAGGAATAGTGCCTCTTGTGCCTCAACAACACCACTTCCTGAGTTTCCCTTTGAGATCTCTCATCCAAGTACTAAACATACACAGACCTGTTTGGCTTCAGTGGATTTGCAGATTATGTTGTGCAGGTGTGTGTGATGACTGCTGTCTGGTTTTCCTCAGTTGGGAATTGTAATCTGGTAATTGCTTCCAAATTAAATCACAAAGTCAAAAAGAATATCCCCAACACCTATCCTTCAAACTTGTTCCTCAGTTGGTCTCTAAACAGCTTGTGCAACAAACTGTTGTCAAATAACTGTCAGATTTGTCAAATTATTTCAAATCTCAAATGGCCCCAGTCTCACAGCAGATTTAAAGCACTGTGCTTCACAACTTTAAGCCATGTCTGGAAAGATGACGTTTAGCAGTTTAGAGATTTATGTGCTTAAACACATTTCATTTAACCCAGCTGTTATTTGCAAGGTTTATACACCCGCTTTGCACATACAGACATATACTAATAAATCTTGTAGCATGTCAAGAACCCTCTCAAATGTCTGTGAAACCAAGATTAACAATAAAACAGTATTTTCCACAAAAATTATGACCAAAACCAACAAATGGTCATATTTTCACACCCAATGTGTTAAGGCATGCTGTCTTCATTTTGTCATGACTGTCTATAAACATGTGTAGCATGCATAGTAAGTCACATTTCTGCTGTTGTTGCATAAAAATTGGGGCATTCAAAAACAACAACCTGTCAACTGGCCTATCTTTACAATATGCATAAATACTAGAAGGTATTAACTTACTCTTATTCTCCTCATGGCAGCAACAATCTCCATGCGACTGTTGGGTCTTGGGACATCCAAACTTCCGACATACTGCAAAACATATACAAGTATGAAAATTAGTCCCACATACACACACTTATATCAAGGATTAATAAGGGTTTACTCAAAAGCCTTTTCTTTGGGAGCAAGAAAGGAAAGCATAGCCTCATTCTGTCAAGAGTTGACTACATTGTTATGAGCCAACATAAGATTTCGCATAATGCAACATTTGGTGCTTTTAAGTGAGGACAGGGGACACAGAGTCTTCAGTTCAAATCGCTGTTTGTAAGCACATCAGATTTGAGAGCTTTTTCTGTAAACATGTCACTGTTCTGTCCGAATTAGACCAGTACTTTTAAGCACTCTTTATAAACAGTATTTTAAGCAAATCTAGGATCATCTTTCCTCACTCTTTATAACATTACCCAAGGTGCACAGCAGAACTGGCCTTGGATCAGCACTGACGGCAATTTCTCCCAGCGATAAAAATTTAAAGAAGGAAAAGCTGCGCAGGCAGCAACTGCTGCTGCTTTTCCAGAGAAGACGTCTCAGAGTTAATCCTCCATTGCAAATTTGAGCTATATAAGGCACTTTAGGTTGCTGAAAATATCAGGCTTAGAGGTTCCCGAGGCACTCAGCAATGTCTGGGGATTTATAAAAAGCAAGGTACTCAGCACGAATATCAGCATATGTGAACACTGGAGGAACAGACTTTATGTAGCGGCAGTACCCTGCAAAACCCAACGGTGAATTGACACAATACCAAGCTGGTCTCCAATTTATACTGCATCCTTCCAAAGTATTATCATAAAGTATAAACTAATATGCATACATATATAGTATCTCAGTTAATAATTATTAGTTATCATGTTATACCATTTGAAAGTCAATTTATTTCAGTGGGGGGAAAAGATAAACTGATTCTGCAATGGCACACAACTAATAACTGTATTTAATAATCTGCTGGGGAGTCGAGGCCTCAAACAGCTTCAGCAGTCCTGTCTCCTCTAACACTGTCACAATGTTTTGGACATAGGCCAGACCCTGGTTTCAAGTGAAGCTGGTTGTTATAAAATGCATAAAAAACAGAAAAGTCTTAAATCAAGCTTAGGTATGCCAACGTAAAAGTAAACTTTCTTAAAACATGATTAAACAAATGGCTCACCAAAAATCAAAAAGTACCCAAATTCCCACCGCCTTGTCCCAAATGTCAATCACACGAGATGTGTTTGGTCTCTAAAAATCAGTTTTTCATCAGTTTTGTAACCTTTGTGGTGTCCAAACGTTCTTGGCTGATGGATCACTGCCATGTCCTGGTAGTTGGGGATCTGGTCTTGTGACCGGAAGGTCGCCATTGACTGAAGTGCCCTTGAACAAGACACCTATCCCCCAAACTGCTCCCCAGGCGCTATGGATAGGGCTGACCACAAATTCGGGCACATGTTCTCACAACCTAGTGTGTTCACTAGTGTGTGTGTGTGTGTGTGTGTGTGTTTCACTGCACGGATGAGTTATATGTGGAGGTCACATTCTGTTGTGTGAAAATCACATAAACTAAAGTGTTTGTGGTCGAGTTGCACCAAGTTTCAGAAGTATTAAAACTTTGTAATACTTACATAAATTTGGCAATGAGTTCTATACTCCAACTTTCAATACTTTTAACACAATTGTTGCACTATTCTGGTGCTATATTTTGTTCACAACTGAAGAGATCTGGATTACAGAGATTTAGTTTTAAAAGAGACCAGACATCTTAGTTAAGCTGCAAAAATGTTCCACCAAACTAGCATTAAAACTAATTGTGTGTGTTTTTGGTTTATAGTCTTGATTTGGTATCAATACCATGTATTGTATATGTATAATATCAATAGAATCATGAAACTACATTTGGTATCAATATCAGAAATCTGACAGAAAAACCAGAAAGAATGCTTAAAATTATTTATTTCGATTATAAAATGGAAAAGTGTTATTTAAAAATGGTTCTTTTGTTTTGTCAGAAAAGGCCTGAAAGAAAAATAAACACAGAGCAGCAGTAGAAGCTGATGTGGGGTCTACAATACTAAACAATATGTTAATGTGAGTGTCAATAAAAAATCAAAATCGGTAGTATCGATACCTCAGTACTGAACCGCCCGTCCACATTAGTTACCCTCCCCGCCCGGTCTGTGCACAATCTGAGCCCCTGTGAGGAGTTTTAGCCCGAGCTGTACGAAAGACAAC
This sequence comes from Crenuchus spilurus, assembly GCA_036984385.1. Classification (NCBI taxonomy): domain Eukaryota; kingdom Metazoa; phylum Chordata; class Actinopteri; order Characiformes; family Crenuchidae; genus Crenuchus; species Crenuchus spilurus. The sequence goes on along the minus strand of BRDA01037430.1, from coordinate 5,752 downwards.
ATAACTTCAGCACCACCGCAGTGCTGACAGTACATGAACGTTACTCACCTTGGCTTGGAAATGTATTCCGTGCTGAAAAGCCTCGTCGTTGTGAAGCGGCACCCGGGAGTCCGCCACATCATCCACAAGGTTGTACCTGTTCCTGCCGGGCATTTTTAAAGGCCAGGACACTGTCCACTGTGTCCACTAGCTATCCGCCTCACTGATGACTGTACTCAGCCGTTAACCAAAGGCGAAAAGGCGGGAAACCGGGACGCTGCAGGCGCGAGGACACTCATGGTGGTTCAGCTCGTCCCGTTTGAAGTGAAGGACAGCGAAGCTGCTTTTCTTTCCCTTCACTAAACACACTCTCGTGTTCTCCTTTCGTCCCTGAACATAACAGTCACCGCGACCCACTTCTCTCTAACGCACAGGTCCGGTGTGCCGGCTGACACCGACAGTCTGACTCCTCCAGACTCCTCGCGTTTAGACTCGGGATTTTATTTACGGCGTCGTATCGCCTAGCCACGCCATTGGTCCAAAGTTCCGTCACGTGACGTCTTTTCCAGGGACAAGAAGACAAGAAGACATAATTTCTCTTCCCACCCGTATTCCAGCGACCTGTAACTAAATCCAAGCCGCTGATAAGCATTTTTATACCCCGTCAATCAAAACATTATGAACATTGTCTTTGTTATCAGCTCCACAGATCATACAGGTGCACTTTGTAGTTCAATTACAGACTGTAGTTCATCTGTTTCTCTGTACACTTTATTTGCTTCCTTTCACCTGTCATTCTATGATCAGGACCACCACAGAACAGGTATTATTTGGGTGGTGGATCATTCTAAGTGCTACAGTCACACTGCAGGTGCTGTGGTGTGGTGGTGGTGTGTTAGTGTGTGTTGTGGATCAGGCAGTGCTGCTGGAGGTGTTAAACACTATGTTCACTAACTGGCTAATCTATTAAACACAGCTTCCTGTTGGTCCACCTTGTAGATGAAAAGTCAGCAACAGCAGCTCATCTGTTGCTGCACAGTTTGTGTTGGTCCTCTAGTCCTTCGCTGGTGGTCACAAGACACTGTTGGCTGGATAGTTTTGGTATAAGTGCACTATTTTCACCCCAGCATTAACAATAAGGTGTCATCAGCAGGTCTGCTATGTCTGATCCACTTGCAAAAGTGAGAAACACACTAACACACCACCACCACATCAGTGTCACTGCAGTGCTGAGAATGATCCATGTACCAGATATATGCTCTGTGGCGGTCCTGATCATTGACAAAAAGGGTGACAGTAATCAGAGAGAAACCAGGGCTACAGTCTGTAATTGTAGAACTACAAAGTGCACATGTATGGTCACTTATATGGTCAATAAGTGAAGATGTTCATAATATTCTGATATGACTGTGTATATAATAAATGCACCTCAAACATATTTTAAACATTTTACACATCACTACAAATACTAAAAGTTATTATTTCAAATACATTAAAAAAAACTTTAAGGTCTGTACTGAACTTGACATAGACAGTGAACTCTGATACACATTAAAAAATAGATGTTTAACCCTCTGTGTTCTTTTTAAACTCTATTTTATAGCTTTATATGTTGCTTATTTTATTTCATTTGCTACATTATTGTTTCAAAACATTTTCACATGCCATGTAAACAAAATACTTCATGATTTATTTATTTATTTACTATTATTATTAGCAATAGTTAGTAGTAATACTAGTAGTATTAGTTAATAATGGTAGTTAGTAGAAGTTAGTAGTAGTAGCAGTAGCAGTAGTAGTAGTTGTCGTAGTAGTAGTAGACTAGACATCATAAATACAAATGTAATACTGCTCCAGTATAAGTGGTTAGGCAGAGTGTACAGTGATATGAAAACGTTTCGGCACCCCTGTTAATTTTCATGATTTTCTTTTGTAAATCATTGGTTGTTCAGACCAGCAATTTCAGTTAAATATATCATATAGCAGACAAATACAGTGATATTTGAGAAGTGAAATTAAGTTTATAGGATTTACAGAAAATGTGCAATAATTATTTAAACTAAATTAGGCAGGTGCATAAACTCGGGCACCCTTGTCGTTATATTGATTTGAATACCTTTAGCACTAATTATTGGAGCACAAAATTTGTTTTGTAGGCTCATTGACCCTTAACCTACATACACAGGTAAATCCAATTATGAGAAATGGTTAAGGTGGCCAATTGCAAGTTATTTTTCTCTTTCCTCAAAACAACTCTCAAATGACCTGAAAACAAAGCTTGGTTTAGGAGAAGGATACAAAAAGCTACCTCAGAGATTTCAGCTGTCAGTTTCCACTGTGAGGAACATAATGAGGAAATGAACCACAGGCACAGTTCTAGTTAAGGCCTGAAGTGGCAGGCCAAAAAAAATCTCAAATAGGCAGAGGTGAAGGATGGTGAGAACAGTCATAGTCAACACACAGAAGAGCTCCAAAGACCTACTACCTCATCTTGCTGCAAATAGTGTCACTGTGCATCGTTCAACTATTCAATGCACTTTGCACAAGGAGAGGCTGAGCACACACCACAAACAGAGTCACATGAGGTCTGCTAGAGCACATTTGGACAACCCAGCTTCATTTTGGAATAAGGTGCTGTGAACTGATTAAACTAAAATAGAGTTATTTGGATATAACAAGGGGCAGGAAAAATAACACAGCATTCCAAGACAAACACTTGCTTCCCACAGTCAATTTTGGTGGTGGTTCCATCATGCTGTGGGTCTGTGTGGCCAATGCAGGTACTGAGAATTTTGTTAAAGTTGAGGGTCGCATGGATTCCACTGAATTTCAGCAAATTCTTGAGAACAATGTTCAAGAATCAGGAAAAAAGTTGAAGTTGTGCTGGAGCTGGATACTTCAACAAGACAACAACCCTAAATGCTGCTCAAAATCTACTAAGACATTCATGAACAGGAACAAGTACAACGTTCTGGAATGGCCATCTCAGTCCCCAGACCTGAATATTATTGAAAATCTGTGGTGTGATTTAAAGTGGGCTGTCCATGCTCGGAAACCCAAAATACCTTCAACCAGAATCCAGACTCTCATTGGAAGCTATAGGAAGCATTTAGAGGCTGTTATTTCTGCAAAAGGAGGATCTACTAAATATTGATGCAATTTTTCTGTTGGGGTGCACAAATTTATGCACCTGCCTAATTTTGTTTAAATAATTATTGAACACTTTCTGTAAATCCTATAAACTTCATTTCACTTTTCAAATATCATTGTGTTTGTCTGGGGTATGATATATTTAACTGAAATTGCTGATCCAAACAACCAGTGATTTATAAAGGAAAATCATGAAAATTATCAGGGGTGCCGAAACTTTTTCATACCAGTGTATATTACTCTATCCAGACCCTACACCACTTTAACCCAAATGTTCTGGATACCTGTATTAAATGTAAACACAAAATTCTCTACAGTGTTGGAAATGCTCTATAGCAATGCCCTATGATTCAAGGTTTCTGGGGAAAACAGAGTCACTAATTTAATCTCATATATTATTGACAAAGATGCTCTTAGCCCTAAGCTATATATTCTTCATGTTTTCCCAGTTGGTTTTAAAGTTTTTACATGCCTTCTTGTAAATAAATGTGCAATCCCTCCTGGAAACAAGAAGAAACTTATTGTATATCACAGTGTTTAAAAGACATTACACTGAGATTTGTGTTAAACTACTTATGTTATTAATGAAACAGAAGGAATATGTTTTCCTGAAGTGAGTATATTGGCTTTGATTGATAAGCACATGTACAGTTTTGTTGGGAAGATAATGATCTGACTGCCCTGTAAAAGAGTTCTGTAGGTTAAATGTGATATACACCCTGAATCACATCATGTTTTTTATTATTAAAATTGTTTTTGTTTTTATATTAGTCTGTTACTGTAAACACTGAACTGAACCCTTTTGTTTTCTATAAGTCAATAAATACATTGCTGTAAAAATAAAAATTGGAGAGCCCTGCATTACAGATTTATTTGGTTCAGGTTTACATAATCAGATGTAATTAATATTTGCAGAAATATACAATATACTTTATTCTGTACAAAAATTAGACCTGGACCACCATCTAGTGGCTGGATTGTGTCAGTGTATAGGGAGTTAGGGCTGTATCATGAAATAAAAACTGGCAGGAAAACACATCACTTTCTCAGTATGTACAGTGCCAGTCAATAGGACATTCAGTGGTTTTTCACGATTTAAAAATGTTCTGCATTGTAGATTAATACTAAAGTCATCCAAACTATGAATAAATACATATGTAATTATTTAGAAAACAAACAAGTGTTAAACAAACCAGATTTTACATTCTTCAAAGTAGGCACCTCTTTCTTTCTTGGCATTTTCTCAGTGAGCTTTTGAGGTAGTCACCTGGAATGACTTTCAGTTAACAGCTGTGACTTGTCAAGAAATCATGACTTGCATTTCTAGCCCTCTTAATGTGTTTGAGACATCAGTTCTGTGCCTACTTTGAAGAATCTAAAACCTATTTTGGTTTGTTTAACACTTTAAAGGTTACTACATGATTCCTTATGTGTTCCTTCATAGTCTGGATAACTTCAGTATTCATTTACAATGTAGGAAAAAATAAACAAATAAAAAACAAACGTACAAAATCATAAACTGATACTGTTTATAGTAGAGCTCTGCGTAAAATAACAATAATAATGCAATAATACCATGCATAATAAGGGAAAGCAGTGAAATAAAGTGCATTAAAGAAAGGTGTTTAGTGCATGAAATGCTACAGCAAAGCAAAGCCTATCAAAACAAACCCTCTACATTTAATTCTGGCTTTGTGTTTATTCATAGTATTCAAATGACATCACTCAGCCATGTTGGTGGGCAAGTTTGAGTTTGCTCGTCAGCACAGAGGCAAGTTTGTTATGAAATAATCATGTTTCATTTTATTTCATTACTTTTTGTGAATGATCACCACATGTGTTGTCTGCTCTTGGCGTAATGAACTTTTTTTTTCCAGAATACCAGTAGTGGAAAAAATTAGGGAGATCAGAGCAGGGAGCTTATAATACAAAGTAGTAACAATTTTAGGTGGAAAGATGAGTCTCTGGTCCAAGTCGACCTGCATTCTCCAATCCCTTGCACTGTCTAAGAGGGTTGTTGGTTCCGTTTTTGTTGCAGATTTTTCCGGGAGTTGTGCTCTCACAAATGTTGTGGTGGTTATGTGTCCAGGCACTGATGGTGGGAGGGTGTTGATGCTGGTTCTCCTTCCTTCCAGATAGATGACCAGTTGTCATAACACCTGATTGTGCCTCCAAGTATAGCGGCCCTGGGCTAAGCTCGTTTTACATCCAGTGAGGATGTGCCTCAGCATTGCGGGGGTTTGACAGAGTACACAAGAAGGATCTTCACCAAACCACTGGTTGAGGTTTGTGGGTGTGGGCAGAACGTCGTAGGTGGCTCTGACTATAAAGCTTATTTGGCTCCCTTCCATTTCCCATAGATCCCTTCAGTTCAGCTTCCTGTGTTCCAGACTTTCCCAGCTAGTCCACTGGCCCTGTTTGGCCTGCGAGACAGCCTTTGTGCGTCTGTCTGCCTCTTGTTGTTGCCGCACCTCGGCCACCACAAGCTTCCTCTTCTGCATTGATGTTGCTTTGTGCCATGTTGGTCGGCTTGTCCCAAGCCCAATCCCATCTCTTCCATGCTGTATGTGGCCTACAATGTCTCTATGCCTGAGAGCAGATTTTGCCTGCTCTACGGCCTCAG
>BRDA01037420.1:32562-48164 GCA_036984385.1 Crenuchus spilurus | reverse complement strand
TGAAGAGCATGGAGGGTGCAGAGCCAATTTCTTTCTCGTGCTGCTGTAATTGTAACGTTTTTTCTTATCTTTACGTACCTTTAATACGTACCTTATGTGTGTGAGTGTGTGTGTGTGTGAAGAATGCTGATGAGATACAAAATAACCAGTAGCCAATTGAATAAGCTACCCTTTTGGGTTTATATATTTGTAAATCCGACTCTAAAGGAGTCAATGTCTCACCAACCATGAACCTCACCGCACGTCACTGTATTAAATGCAGATCTGCTACCCCGTGAAAGACTCATATTGCAGACATTACACCTCGCTGTTGGACTCGTATCGCTTTCTAATTTGAATTAATTCCACACAGCACACATTATAATCACGTTCTGATACAAGCTCTGCTCTCGTTTTACGACTCCTTTGTTTACGACAAAGATCGGGCTTAGGTTTCTGTTCAGAAAAGCCGATACCGATCAGTTAAAAAAATGCCGTGATCGGCCCGATTCCGGTCTTTGAGACATCCCTAAACTCAATACTTTGTAACATGGCAATGACAGAGGTTAAACGTTTCCTGTAAGTCTTCACCAGGTTTGCACACACTGTAGCTGGTATTTTGACTCATTCCTCCATGCAAATCTCCTCAACAGCAGTGATGTTTTGGGCCTGTTGCTGGGCAACACGAACTTTCAGCTCCCTCCACAAATTGTCTAGGTCACTCCAGGACCTTTACGGAGCCACTCCTTCACTGCCCGAGCAGTGTATTTGGGATCATTTTCATGCTGGAAGGCCCAGCCACGTTTCATGTTCAATGCTCTTACAGATGGAAGGAGGTTTTGGCTTACAATCTCACAATACATGGCCCCGTTCATTCTTCCCTTAACACGGATCAGTCGTGCTGTCCTCTTTGCTGAAAAACAGCCCCAAAGCATGGTGTTTCCACCCCCATGCTTAACAGTAGGTATGATGTTCTTGGGATGCAACTCAGCATTCTTTTTCCTCCAAACATGGCGAGTGGACTTGAGTACCAAAAAACTCTATTTTGATCTCATCTGACCACATGACCTTCTCCCATGCCTCATCTGGTTTTTGGCGAACTTGAAATGGGCCTGCATGTGTTGACATGAGCAGGGGTACCTTGAATGCCCTGCATGATTTTGAACCATGATGGCATAGTGTGTTACTAATGGTTCTCTTTGAGACTGTGGTCCCATCTTCAGGTCATTGATGAAGTCCTCCTGTATACAAACCGGATTCCAAAAAAGTTGGGACACTAAACAAATTGTGAATAAAAACTGAATGCAATGATGTGGAGGTGCCAACATCTAATATTTTATTCAGAAGATAACACAAATCACAAATCAAAAGGTTAAACTGAGAGAATGTATCATTTTAAGTGAAAATATGTTGTTTCAAAATTTCATGGCGTCAACAAATCCCAAAAAAGTTGGGACATGGCCATTTTTACCACTGTGTGGCATCCCCCCTTCTTCTTACAACACTCAACAGACGTCTGGGAACAGAGGAGACCAGTGTCTCAAGTTTAGAAATAGGAATGCTCTCCCATTCATGTCTAATACAGGCCTCTAACTGTTTGCACCTTCCTCTTTATGATGCACCAAATGTTCTCTATAGGTGAAAGATCTGGACTGCAGGCTGGCCATTTCAGTATCCGGATCCTTCTCCTATGTAGCCATGATGTCTGGCATTATCTTGTTGAAAAATGCAGGGTCTCCCTGAAAGAGATGACGTCTAAATGGGAGCATATGTTGTTCTAGAACCTGAAAATAGTTCTTTGCATTAATGGTGCCTTTCCAGACATGCAAGCTGCCCATGCCACAAGCACTCATGCAACCCCATACCATCAGTGATGCAGGCTTCTGAACGGAGCGTTGATAACAACTTGGGTTATTCTTGTCCTCTTTCGTCCGGATGATATGGCGTCCTAGTGTTCCATAAAGAACTTCAAATCGTGCCTCATCTGACCACAGAACAGTCTTCCATTTTGCCATGCTCCATTTTAAAAGACCCCTGGCCCAGTGCAAACGTCTGAGCTTGTGGAGCTTGCTTAGAAATGGCTTCCTCTTTGTTCACTGACAATGCTTTCTGGAAGTATTCCTGAGTCCATTCTGTTATTTCCTTGACAGTGGCATTCCTGTTTAAGGTGCAGTGACATTTAAGGGCCCGAAGATCACGAGCATCCAGTAGAGTTTTATGGTCTTGACCCTTACGCACAGCGATTGTTCCAGATTCTCTGAATCTTTTGATGATGTAATGCACGGTTGATGATGATAACTTAAAAGTCTTTGCTATTTTACGCTGGGTGACACCATTCTGGTATTGCTGCACTATCTTTCACTGCAACAATGGTGGAATTGGTGATCCTCTTACCATCTTGGCTTCAGAGAGACACTGACACTCTGAGAAGCTCTTTTTATACCCAATCATGTTGTCAATTGACCTAATTAGTGTTAATTGGTCTTCCAGCTGTTCGTTATATGCCCAATTTCCTTTTTCCAGCCACTTATTGCTACTTGTCCCAACTTTTTTGGGATTTGTTGACACTGTGAAATTTTGAATCAACATATTTCTCCTTTAAAATGTTACATTTACTCAGATTAAACTTTTGATCTGTAATCTATGCTCTATTACGAATAAAATATTGACATTTGCCATCTCCACATCATTGCATTCAGTTTTTATTCACAATTTGTTTAGTGTCCCAGCTTTTTTGGAATCCGGTTTGTAGTTCCTGTATAGTTCATGAGAAAATATAGCAAGAAACGAAGATAGTTTCATTCAGCACCCCCCTCCAATCCCTCCCACACACACATTTTGCATTAATTTAATTTAGATTGGTAGTCAAATCAGGCTTCTTAGGCCAAATTGTTGAATAGTTAACACCGACATACACACATAAGCTGCTAGTTTGAGCATCAATGCTGTCGTCATATTGATCATAGCAACTCTCAGATGAGAGCTAAACCTTTGTACATTTCATACATTTTGATGTTTGTCTTTCATGATCTTTGAACACTGCTGGAGCACTGGATGTCAGGTTTATGTGATGAAAACATCATCCATACTTTTTTTGAGAAGTTTGAAGGCCTGAGCACAACAAAATCTAATGCTTTTTCCATACCTCCTGCTCTTGGCCTTGTTCTGAGAAAATAAGCCAAATTCATGCTTGAGTTTTTGAGTTTTTACAGTTCTTTATGACAATGACTTATTTTTCAATTCACTTTGTTTATATAAGCCTAGTGCTGAAACACTCTCTCATCAACATCTACACAGCAAATGTTCCAGTGATGCTTCAACTCTCAGTGTTATTTTAACACAAATAGTGGTGATTGCTGTGCAGGAACAATTTGAACTATTGAAATTAAGTGAACAATCTTTTTTGCATCTTCTATCAAATGCCTCATTTAATTCAGCTGAGAAATGTAAATGTGTTTGCACGTTTTGTTAAGAAAAAAAAAGCTGCCCCATTTACTTGTATTTGTTTACAATCCAGTTACCATATCCAATATTGCAGATGTGTTGACATATTGCATCCAGTGGGCTGAATTGGCCAGTTCTGTGTTCATGTGTCTGCGCTTAACTAGTAGATCATGTTAAACTTCTCTTCTAACAACAAAGATGTGAAAATATCATCAATACCATCAAAAGTATCAATCAGATGTACAAGCATACATTTAATATGTAATGTTCTCAATTTCCTTTTTATAGAGTAATGATAATCTATGATTATAACAATTACAATACCAGTCAAAAGTTTGGACACATCTTCTGGACATTTAGTGGTTGTTCATGATTTAAAAATGTTCTGCATTGTAGATTAATACTAAAGTCATCCAAACTATGAATAAATACATATGTAATTATTTAGTAAACAAACAAGTGTTAAACAAACCAGAATATGTTTATATTTGACATTCTTCACAGTAGGCACCTCTTGCTTAGATGCCAGCTTTCTTGGCATTTTCTCAGTCATCTTTATGAGGTAGTCACCTGGAATGGCTTTCAGTTAACAGCTTTGTCTTGTCAAGAGTTCATGACTTGCATTTCTTGCCTCTTAATGTGTTTGAGACATCAGTTGTGTGTCTACTTTGAAGTAAAATCTAAAACATATTTTGGTTTGTTTAACACTTTTAAGTTTACTACATGATTCCTTATGTGTTCACTCATAGTCTGGATGACTTCAGTGTTAATTTACAATGTAAGAAAAAAAAAACCAAAACATTAAAACATTGAATGAGAAGGTGTGTCCAAATTTCTGACTGGTTCTATATTTATTTTCTATTATGTTCAAGCCTAATGCTGCTTCACATAGTGTTGATTCAAGACTGACAAATTTGCTGTGTAGGAGCAATTAGATTCAATCTTAGGTAAGTAAGTGAGGACAAATGTTTGTTGTGCTGTATAACAAATGCCTCATTGAAATCAGTTGAGAAATGTAAAGGAAAACTGAAATCCCCAATTTATATGCATTTGTTGCACTTGCATCTACAAACCAGTTTTGCCATATTCAGTATCAAAGCAATCACCAGTGCAGTGTTTATGACTATGGTTAACTGTACGGGTCACCACAAGTTCATCTAATGTTCATCTTTGAACATCAAATAGGTGAGAAGCTCATCAGTATCATTTCCTTTTTACAGAGTGAGCTGCTTTTACTAACAAGTGTGATGTGGTTAGAAAGTAAAACTAAAAAAGCTGCTTTTTCTTTTCTTTAATTTGCCAGGACACAAAAGCAGCACACACATCTCTCCCATAAAAATTGACAAGAAGAAATTCACAAAAATCCCTTGCACCCCTCAAATCTCTCCAAACATAAATAAGTCTTGTTTGAAGATTTCATGTTTGTCTATTTTATGGATACAAATGCTGCCTGTGAGGAATAAATGTTTTCATCAGCCTGGAAGCAAAGTATACAGGCTCAAGTTCAAATACAAAAGAACATCTGATCTTATTTATTTTCCTGCATCTAATAGTAACAGAACCAGCATGTTTTTCCTCGTCTCTGTCGTTTTTTTTAGACAAATGATGAAGCGGGGAGTTTCACCGCAGCAGTGATTTTAGGCCGGGAAAAGATCCAAAGTCCTTTCCCGTTATATCTTCTCAGACAGCTCCATGGTCTGGATACTTTCACAAAACCACTTAAATTGAGACTACTCATATTTTTTCTTCTGTCGGCTTGTTTATAAGTGCGTGGCTTTCGCTTGATTCTGCAGTTGATTAGCCGTGCCAGGTCAGTGTCTGTTTCAGGAGAGGAACTGGGCCTCCGTGGGGCTAATTTCTGCAATGTCGGCCAAACTCTGCGTCTGTCAAGCGCTTGCAATTACGGCAATTTTCCCAACATGCAACACAGACACCCTTGAATTCGGAGACCTGTCAACGGCACTGGCCAGACTGACTCCTGGGAAAGAGAGTGCTAGAAAGCAACTGTTGGCTTGCCACTTCCACACATAATCCAGGTGCCTTTCACTGCACCTTCAAGACCACTTACGTCAGACTGTGATCCTGTCTCACAGAAATACATGACATTATTCACACAAAGCCATGTCTGCTACTTGTTTCCATTTGAGACAACAAATGCTGTAAAAACCTCTGGATTAAAAAATAACCATATTTGGGTTAAACTGCAACCCAGCAACCACTACAGACAAACCCAGCATGGGTTATTTCTATAGTTAGAATTAGTGCACAGTGCATGGCATACATGATTATAAGCGTTTTAGTGAAGATACAAAAAAATCTGTCAATACATAAAAAAGTCATTTTGGGCTTTTCAGTGCATTCAGGTCCATTTTCATGTGTTTTGCTGCATTTTGTATTCAAATCAGATGTGGCCTGAAGACTAAAAAAAGTGAATAAAAGGTCACTGATAGAATCCTCTTTGTGAATGAGTGACTCTCTTCACAATAAAAATCCCCTTTTATGGTAACATTATGCTTCTGGTAACAGTTCAACAATATTTCCAAAAAATACCATGTGTCAACTGGTGTCATGGATCAAAACTAATATGTTTATTCTGAGCAGAAAAAAGTTAAATAATAATAATAAAAAAATCTATCTAATCTATGATACTAAGATTAATATTTTAGAAGATGTTCATGCTGACATCCTGGTAATTCCAAGAGTTCAGAAACATTTTCATACAGTGGTCCATACAGTAAAAAAGTTCAATGACTGTTTTGTGTCATGTTTAATGTTTTATTAAAAAGATTAGAAAAATATTAATCTGTTGTATAGAACACTGGACAAAGGATTAGGATTATTCTAGTGATTTTAGCTGTGTGATATATGTTTGTTAATTTGTTTTGTCCATATCAACATAGTTTAAGTAAAGTGTGTTATGATTTAGGCCCAAAGTTATCATTCAAAACAAAAATCATAAGACACCTTGGCAGATTGACTGTATATATGGAATAAGAAATAAACTGTACAAAATTGATCTTTGGCCAAAGCATTACATAAAGACATTTATAGTGAGATGAGAGCTCCCAGGCTTCGTGAGACGATAGTGGGCAGCATTCAGAAGTCATTGTACTACAGAAAAGGTGGTCAAAACCACCGTCAATCTGGCCTGAGATGTGATACCCTGAGTTGGCGGTTCTCCATCTGGGAGGGGGTAACTCCAGGATGTGATCGCAGATTCCTGGTATGCCACAAATGACCACACTTTTGTCTCCAAACAGATGTTTCTTGGTACAGAAACCTCCTGAATCCTGTGGAAAAAGAAAACACTGCACTGCATTAAAAATGTGAGGACAGACAATCTGTCATGACTCATGTGTCTCATTTCTTTTTCTTTAAGGTGACACTGCCAGCACTTTTTGACTGGACAAGTCACCATGGGTCCCAGCACTTGGAGCCTGTGTGCACTCTTCTGCACCTGGACATGGAGTCAATGCATGGGTGTGTCCAGGAGACGCAGGGCCACAGAGGACGACAGGGGTGACGGACTTCCTAAAAAGTGCTCGTATACCTTCCTGGTCCCTGAGCAGAAGATCACGGGACCCATCTGCGCAAGCCGAGGGACCGCACTGCCGGATAAGGACCGTGTGACGCGGATGGACATAGCGGATGTCCGGGAGCTGCTGTCCAAGCAGAGACGTGAGATGGACACTCTGCGGATGGTCGTGGACGTGGACGGCAACATGGTGAGTGAGATGAAGCTGCTCCGGAAGGAGTCACGGAACATGAACTCACGAGTCACACAGCTCTACATGCAGCTGTTGCATGAGATTATACGCAAGCGTGACAACTCCTTGGAGCTTGCACAACTGGAAGGCCGCATCCTCAATGCCACGGCTGAGGCCCTACGCCTTTCTGCTCGATACAGGGAACTTGAGGTGCGCTTCTCTGGCCTTGCTGCTGTGGTAAACAACCAATCTGTCTTGATTGGAGCTCTGGAAGAGAGATGCCTGCAGGTGTATGGAAGTCGTAGGCAGGAGCCACTTGCTCCACCACTGGTACAGGTTGTTCCTGAGAACATCCCAGTGCAAGTGCCCCGTTTCTCCAATGAAATCCAGAGGGATCACAGCCGGTCATTTCCCAGAGACAGAGGTTCTAGAGCAGGTCCAGAACCCACCGGGAGTTCCGTGGAGCCTAAACGCCCACCAGATGGCAATTTCAGCTCAGAAGGTAACTCTGACTGCATTGCTCATACCAGACAAGTTGTTCTTGTGCTGTCTGGCCTTTCTGCTCGATACAGGGAACTTGAGGTGCGCTTCTCTGGCCTTGCTGCTGTGGTAAACAACCAATCTGTCTTGATTGGAGCTCAACCTTGAGTCAACTCAACAACTCAGCAACTCCAGGATGAAAGTTAAACTATTCTCTATGAGTCAATTCATTTTTGTAGTCTTTTCATGACACCCATCTGCATTTTAACATGTCAGACCTAAGTAAAACAAAGCATGCACATTTTTCAAAAGCATATTTCAAGGTCTTGGCCCAAAGAATCTGATATCTGTGCTGCATCACCTTACTCCATATTTTGCCAGCCAGTTGGTGCAGCTTTTAAAACACTGAAACCACAAGCACAACACGTCCATTTTTGTTTTTACAGCCTAGTCGCCTGCTGTTCCCCTCCGTAACAGATGAAAGATATAAGACATTTATTGGCCTAGATGTAAGGGCTGATGGGAAGCACTAGAATTACATTTTCCTTATAAACAAACTGCTCTTTTAAAAGTCTTTATACTCTAATGCATTTAAAACTTCTCATTCTGCTCTCTTTGACTTTTTAAGGTCCTTATCGTGACTGCCTTCATGCAATGCAGGTGGGCCATGCCACCAGCGGAATGTACCTTCTGAAACCGGATGGAAGCGAAAGGCCTTTTCAAGCATGGTGTGAGAACGATGTGGACAACGGAGGCTGGACCATCATCCAGAGGAGGAAAGATGGATCAGTCAACTTTTTCAGAAACTGGGAGAGTTACAAGGTGAGGAACTTTGAGGCAGACTCTAGAATATCATAAACATACAGCTCATAATAATATGAACACCTACTGTACTTAATAGTGGGAGAAACCACCCTTTGCCTAGTTGTGAACTCTGATATTTTCCTGTTTGTTATAGAGGTTAACTGGTCCATGGTGGTGTGTCGATTGCTCTGTACTGCTCACTAGAGTCGTTGTTCACACTCAGTGTGCGAGAAGTCCATTCTCAGTACACCTTCACTTCAGCAGCTCTAGAACATCACATCACCACCACCATGCTTCACCTGGTACACTGTTATCATGTCATTCTGGACATCAGTCACATCACATTGAATTTGTGCAGTATGTGTGTATGAGTACAGATGAATAGACAAAGTGGTCTCCTATGTATTTTACTATTCTAAGCTTTTATAGTTTATAGTGATGATAACTGATGGAACTGTACAGCTGGAGTTTTAGGTAACTACACAGATCTGAGTTGATGGTCTGTTTGCAAAGATATTTGAGGTTATTTCTTGTTTAAAATTTTTGGACTGGCCTATGTTGTCATTAGAGAAGACAGATGTGGTTCAGCTTGAAACTCAGGGTTGTTTTTTAAGATTTGCAAACAATCTGCCGCATACTTAATGTCTCAGTGTCTTTACTCCCTTACATTTATACATCCTAGTATCCTGAAGGTATAGAGCTGAGATTCACAGCCACAACAGAAGGCAGCAAAAGAAGAAGGTGCTATATGTGCCATAATGCCGACTGTTTTTCTTCCCCCAGACATTTTTATCAAGTGCATCAAACTAGGAGGCAAAGATGGCCGTTATCTTAGCTCTGCATGGCTGATTGAATGTTCCTTTCAGCTGTGCCAGAAAAGTGGCGCCTCATTACTCTCTCAGACCCTGGCCAGCCCATCAGTGAAAGCATGCGTCCTCCAGAAACCTCAAGTCATTCATCACTATACCAATAGCTAATGGAAAACCTCATTCTGAATCAATAGATTTAAGTTACTTCTGAGTTTTCTGGGTATGAGCAGTATCAAAATCTGTGGTAGAAGGAAGCAGCTATTGAGCAGTTAATCAAAGAGTGGTTATTTATGTGTGTAACTTAAGCTTTCACCAGGTCCATTGTTGACATGCCAGTAGAGCTGTTCAGAGTCAGCAGGCTTCAAACGGAGGTTAATAAATAGTCAGTAAGCTCTACTAAACAGCAACAAGCCTCTGTATCCGTTGTAACGCAGCACCCCATCCTGTTTTCATCCTCTTCCAGAAAGGTTTTGGCAACATAGACAGTGAGCACTGGCTGGGGCTGGAGAACATTTTCAATTTGGGCAAACAGGGAGACTACAAGCTGCTGGTGGAGCTTCAGGACTGGATGGAGAAGAAGGTCTACGCAGCCTACAGCAGCTTCCACCTGGAACCTGAGAGCGAATCGTACCGCCTGCGTCTGGGCACCTACCAGGGCAATGCTGGGGACTCCTTGACCAGCCACAACGGCAAACAATTCACCACACTGGATCGTGACAAAGACGCCTTTTCAGGTTATCTACTGACCACATGGAAAACATTGCACACTATGTGTCCAAAAGTTTGTGGATGCCCCTTGTAATGATTGTGTTCACCTATTTTAAGTTGCAACAGTCATCTAGTGTACAGAATTACTGCCTATAGAATAGAACTCTCTGGAGGGCACCATGTCTAATGTCAGGGGGTATAAAACACTCCAGCATTGTGGAACTATGTTCTCTGCCCCATCCAATACTTTTGGGATGAGTTGGTGATAAGGTGGTGGTGCTTATCATCCAACATCTTTATCTGATCACTGTAATTGGCTGAATGCAATCAAATCCACACAGCAATGTTGCAAAATCTAGTAGAAAACCTTCTCAGGACAATAGTGACAGTTATTCCAACAAAAGCAAGATAAACACTTAATAGCTTTTATTTCAGAAGAAACAATGCATGAGCAGGTGTTCTGCTTCCGTCCATGTAGTGTATCTCTGGATACAGGACATGCACAGTTGCTGCCAGATTTTGTTTGATTTTAAGTGATTTTAGACTATTGTTCTATTTGTGATTGTGTTTATACAGGTGCATCTCAGTAAATGAGAATATCATAGAAATGTTAGTTTATGTCACTAATTCAGTTAAAAAAGAAACTCATGCAGATTCATTACACACAGAGTGTCTATTTCAAGTGTTTATTTCTTTTAATGTTGATGATTATGGTCCACAGCCAATGAAAACCAAAAAGTCAGAATCTCAAAACATTAGAATATTATAGAAAATATCATATAAAGTCAATTCAGAAAATTATTTTATACATAATTGTTGTTCTACTGAAAAGGATGTTCAATAGTTACTGGCCAATCAAGCACAGTGATACTGTGGTTATTAAAGCAGGTGTTGGTACTTTTGGCAGTGTGGGCATGTGCCAAGTCCTGCAGAAAATGAAATCCACATCTCCATAAGGCTGGTCTGCAGATGGAAGCATGAAGTGCTCTAAAATGTCCTGCTAGATGCTGTGCTGACTTTGGACTTTTCTCTTTTCTTCTCTCTTCTCTTTTCCTCCAGACTCTGGGCCCTTGATTTCCAAATGAAATGCAAAATTTACTTTCAGTCATAGTTTGGGGAGCCATGTCATCTGCTGGTGTTGGTCCTCAATGTTTCTTACATTGTTTCTTCATTTTTTTCTTATTTGGGATTGTATAATCAGTCTGTGACAATACTGGAATGAATGCCAGAGACAATTATCCAAGTACAAAGATGAATTAAAGTAAATTGGAAACCAGAAAACAACACGGTACATGATAGAGTACACAGAACCTGGAGCAACAATAAATTAAGCAGATAAATCTAACAGAGGAGATCCAATAATTAAAGTCAAAGTCCGAGCTAAAAAATGCTTAATTAGAGGCATAATTGCATAAATGATCCACAAATGTCTAGAAACAAGCTAGAATTCTGGTGATGTATGGGAGGGGTTTTGACCTCTGATGTATAGGAGGGGTTTTGCTAAATTGTGACATCACATTCAACATCTCAGAACTTACAAGAACTTACTAACAACAAGAACAACAAAAAAACAAATAAATGTATGCAGTCACAACATGATGGACAGGCTCTTTTCACAGATGTTTGGTGCATGAATCAAGTTGGAACATGGACACTTGTACTGATACCACTTCATGATAACATCAACTTCAAAACACCAGAGAACTAAACAGAAAATGAATATGATGTAACAAATTCATACAGAAATCAAAAATATGACAAATTCATAATGGGACAAAAAATAAACACTTTTACCTTCTGGTGAACTGAGAGAAAGACTGCAGCAGAACTACTGAATCCTTCATACAGACAACGAAAAAGGAAGAGGCATAGAACAAAGCATAATGGGTAAATACAGTCAGAAATCACAATAAACAGCACACAAAAAACTCAAGATAAAAACAACCAAAAATACTCAAAGATTAGCAACATAAATGTGTTAACTAAGTGCCACCCAATGGAGTAAACATTATTAACAAAGTTTTACTGACTGCAAATACAAAATGAATTTAAAAAACAAGTTGTAGCTGCAATATTACGGATGTAAACACTACAAACATGTCATATTCTCTTTAATAATAATAATAATAATAATAATAATAATAATAATAATAATTAATAATAATAATATTGTAGCAAATTTCCACAAATTCTCAACCTGACCAGAGAATTAAATTAACTAGTTAACAAGCTCTCAAATGCTCCCTCTCTTTAAACCAAATTTAGCAGCACAAATCAAATACAGCAAAAAACACCTGTTAACATTTTATATATTAACTAATTAATATATATCATTTAAAATGAACTTACTTTCTGTAGTGTTGCACAGGAGAGAAAGCAAGATTAAAGAAATGTGATGTTAAGATTTTGATAAATAACAATATACAATTGTCCTTAAAGGTCATTTAGACAGTTGAAAATGTTATAGATGAGCTAAATATAACGTCAGAAACAAAATGTAGTGTCATACACTAATGTAAGAAATAAGGATAAAAATCAAGAACCTGAAAATGAGGATCTGTCACCAGCCAAACCAGCTCCATATCACAGTGCTACAACAATGCAGGAGATTTACAGGAAATAGCTGTTTTTAACAATATCTGGATAATACTGTCAAAACTGCCTGTTAATTTACAGCCACAAGTAGTTTTACAGTACAGTGTTGTTTTTGTGTATAACAGGATAATACTTTTTAAAACTGGCCGTTAATTTACAGCAATTTGTTACAATGTAGAATATGCAGCAAACCTTTGTCTCAACATTGGATTATCTCATCACAGGTAACTGCGCTCACTTCCATAAAGGCGGCTGGTGGTACAACGCATGTGGGCAGACCAATCTGAATGGCGTGTGGTACTCTGGAGGAGTGTACCGTAGCAAGTTCCAGGATGGCATCTTCTGGGCTGACTATGGTGGAGGATTTTACTCCATGAAAACTGTACGCATGATGATCCGTCCCATCGACTGAGTCATCAGCCAAAGACTGACCGTGGCTACGTGTGAAGTATCTAAATGTAAATAAAAGCAAAAATGAGGAGGAACATTATGAAGTCACTTATTGTACATATGTACAATGTATGTAATATCAGACAGTGATTAACAGAGTTACGTATTGTGTCAGAACATGTCACTGGCATCAACATGAACATGCATAAATGCCCATTGTTGGAAATGTTACTCACTGGTCCATTTACTCAGTATGGACAAAAGTATTTGGACTCCTCATTCATTGTTTCTCCTGAAATTAAGGTATTAAAAGAGATTATTCTGCTTTTGTTGTGTATACTGTCCAGGGAAGACTTTCTATTACATTTTTGGAGCATTGCTGTGAGTATTTGATTGTTTTCAGCCAGCTGTGCTGAGGATGCTGGATGAACACAACTACCAACTCATTTCCAGTTCATCTAACTCATCCAAAAAGTACTGGATGGAGCAGAGAACACAGTTCCACAGTGCTAGGGAAGCTTTATACCCCTCTAGCTCACATCTGCCATGAGATATGGTGCTCTCCAGAGAGTCTTATTCTATTGACAGAGACTAGACAAACTGTGTCTGTGCATTAAATCTGTGTCAACTTAAAGTACAGTAGCTGAATGCTTTCATTACTAGGGGCGTCCACAAACTTTTGGACATATAGTGTAATACAACCAGCTCTTCTGCAGCTTCAGATCTGGACTGGCGCTGGAAAATAATCTCTAATTTCAGCAGCTGCAGAGTGACAAGCGTTTCAATCACGTCTCTGCACACGAGCCATTTCTCCACACTCATGTCTCTTCTGAGTGAGAAAGAGGAGATGTTCCACAGCTCCTGTCTGGACCACATCCATATACTGGATGAAAGGCAGGACCACTCTGGTGTTTGCTGAGTACATTTCTACATTAATGCCAGCATCTGTAGTTATTTTGAAATGCTGTTTCTCACTATTTAAAGCTCAGCTCTGCTTTTTGAGCGCTGGTGTGGTCTTTATGTCTCCACTCACAGGCCTGCTCTGATGGAGTAAGCTTTCTGTGAGCAAAAACAGCACCTTTTTTTGTAATTAGTGCAAATCAAGTGGAGAGCAGCAGATTACGACATGTTTCCAGCTCCCAAATAAAGACAAATCTCTGTAGCTGAGAGGAGGAGGAGAAATACAGCCTGATTTTAGTGAGAAAACAAGAAGAAAGAGAAATTGCAGACTAAGCAAAAGGTTAAAAAAAGACATGGGGAGGTGTGTGTGTGTGTCTGTATGAGAGAAAGTGAGAGAATAAATGAATCCCAGACAGTGAGTGACTGAATGAGTGAATGATACTATGAGTGACTGAATGAGTGAGTGAATAAATGAATGACAGTGAGTCAGTGAATGTGAGGCTGAATGAGAGGTATGAGTAATGAATGACAGTGTGTGAGTGAGTGACTGAGTGAATGCAAGGATAAGTGAGTGGATGTGTGAGTGAATGAGTGACTGACTTAGTGAATGAGTGAGTAAATAAATGAATGACTGAGTGAATGAGAGGGTGAGCAAGTAAATGAGTGACTGAATTAGTGGTGTGAGAAAAAGAGTGACTGAGTGAATGAGTGATTGAACGAGAATGAGAGAGTAAATGAATGAGTGAGCAAGTGAGTGACTGAGAGAATGAAAAAGTAAGTGAGTGAATGACAGTGAGTGCATATAGGTGTGAATGAATGAGAGTGAATGAAGGAGAGAGTGAGTGAGTGAGTGAGTGAGTGAATGAATGAATGAGTGAGTGAAAGAGAGTGAATGAATGAGTGAGTGAATGAGAGTGAATGAATGAGTGAGTGAATGAATAAGAGTGAGTGAATGAGTGAATGGGTGACTGAGTGAATGAATGAGTGAGAGCGCATCAGTGAATGAATGAGAGAATGAAGGAATGAGTGAGTGAATGAGAGTGAGAGTGAGTGAATGAGTGTGAGTGAGTGACTGAGTGAGTGAATGAGAGTGAGAGCGAGTGAGTGAATTAATGTGAGAGTGAAGAAATGAAAGAGTGAGTGAATGAGTGAGAATGTGAATTAGTGAAAGAATGAGAGTGAATGAATGATTGAATGAGAAAGTGAGTGAATTAATGATTGAGTGAGAGAGTGAGTGAATGAATGAATGATTGAATGAGTCAGCGAATTAGAGTGAATGAATAAATGAATGAATGAATGATTGAGTGAGAGAGTGAGTGAATGAATGATTGAATGAGTGAGAGAATGAGAGTGAATGAATGATTGAATGAGTGAATGAATGATTGAATGATTGAGAGAGTGAATGGATAAGAGAGTGAGTGAATGAGCGTGAGTTAGTGACTGAGTGAATGAGAGTGAATGAATAGAGTGAGAGTGTGAATGAGTGAATGAATGAGAGTGAATGAATGAGTGAGTGAATGAGAGAGTGAATGAATAAGAGAGTGAGTGAATGAGTGTGAATGGGTGACTGAGGGAATGAATGAGTGAGAGCGCATCAGTGAATGAATGAGAGAATGAAGGAATGAGTGAGTGAATGAGAGTGAGAGTGTGAATGAGTGAATGAATGAGAGTGAATGAGAGTGAGTGAATGAGTGTGAGTGAGTGAGTGAGTGAAGGAGAGTGAGAGGAAGTGAGTGAGTGAGTGAGTGTGAGTAAGTGAGTGAGAGTAAGTGAGAGTAAGTAAGTG
>BRDA01037420.1:1435-32552 GCA_036984385.1 Crenuchus spilurus | reverse complement strand
TGAGAGAGTGAGTTAGTAATTAAGTGAGTGAAAGAGAGAGTGAAGGAATGAAAGAGTGAGTGAATGAGTGAGAATGTGAATTAGTGAAAGAATGAGAGTGAATGAATGATTGAATGAGAAAGTGAGTGAATGAATGATTGAGTGAGAGAGTGAGTGAATGAATGAATGATTGAATGAGTGAGCGAATTAGAGTGAATGAATGAATGAATGAATGAATGATTGAATGAGTGAGTGAGTGAGTGAATGAATGATTGAATGAGTGAGTGAGTGAATGAATGATTGAATGATTGAGAGAGTGAATGGATAAGAGAATGAGTGAATGAGCGTGAGTTAGTGACTGAGTGAATGAGAGAGTGAATGAATAGAGTGAGATTGTGAATGAATGAATGAATGAGAGTGAATGAATGAACGAATGAGAGTGAGTGGATGAATGACTGAATGAGAGAGAGAGTGAGTGAATGAGAGAGGTTGTGTGGTGGTTGAATATGGAGTCAGTCCAGATTTCTCCTCCAGCTGTGCCCCTCAGTACAAATACATTGACATTCTTTCCAGAGAAAGTGCTGTGAGAGTCGTATTTGATTTGAGGAGTCATGGCTCCCTGTGGTCAGCAAACTCAAATGAGGCTTTTCTGAAAGGAGACGAGAGCGAGTTGTCCACCACAAGGACGCCAGGAAGGCCTGTCAGAGCTCTGAGGAGGATCAGCCAGTGGAGGAGACTCTGAATGTAGAGCTAAAATCCCTGGCGTCAAAACACGATCCATGTCTAACCTCAGCTCGGCTGTCAGGAGGATCATGTTGCTTGAAACTCTGATAAAGAAAATAAAGTTCTCTGGAATGCTGAACAAAGTGCTGGACCTATAAATACGTTCAGGTCATTCATACACACCCTGTGGTCTTTTAAACATCAATCAATCTTCAAAGAAGATGAATAATATAGCTGTAACTAAATCTCCAACTTACAGTAAGCTCCACCTACCTGAGAGTCACTTGATCAATAGTCACATAAATAGCTCAGTTGTTTCTGTAAAAAATACCAACAAAACTTCATTGAAGCCTCATCTAGATATGAATGAAGTAGTAGTGGGTGTGGTTTAGGACACAGTATGGCTTACTCTGAACTATAAACAATATCAAAAACTTGTGTAGCTGAATGTTGTGTCGGCCATCTTGGAGCAGGAAGTGCTGACCTGGAGTCAGTTTTAGTGATGACCAGCCCTGCTGCTGTCTGAAGTATCTGTACTGGGGAGCTTTTATTCATCTTTATAGTTCAGACATGACTGGATTGTGACACTGATGTGGTGGTGGTGTGTTAGTGTGTGTTACTATCACCAGATGGTTTGTTGACCATAACATTACTGTGATTGACTGAGCAGTCAGCTCCAGAGCTATAAGTCATTTCAACATTAAAACTTAAAAGTTTATACATTTGTCACTTTATGTGTACTGAATATAAAATGTACAGTCATATCAGAATTTTAAGACCACCAAGTTAGTGGCCTGATGGTTAGGTATCTGGTCTTGTGACCAGAAGGTCACTGGTTTGATCCCTGGGCAGTGTTTCACTGCACAGATGGGTTAAATGAGGAAGTAAAATTGTGTTGTGTGCAGATCACGTTGGCAAAAAATTTAATCTAATCTGTCTAGTGGAATATTGGACATAACCACCCTGGGCTCAATATATTGCGGCATGGACTATATTAGATCCATGCCCATTCTAACTGCAGCAGAGTGCTGGGTTACCACTCTCTGGCATCAATGGAGCACCACTGTTATGCTGTTGTGAGGCACCCAATGTACAAGAAGTCCATTCTCAGCACCTACACTACAGCAGCTCTAGAACATCACACAGTTAGTGGTTTCTGAGGAACTACCTCCACCATGTTTCACCTGGTACCATATTATCACATCCTTTTAGACATCAGTCACATCACTTTGTCCATGATGATGGTTTTACACTCTGATACAACTGACTGCTGTGCTCACTTGTTTATACATGCAGTAACACTGTCAAGTTCTATCTGTGACATCCCAAGCCAAACCATCATAATGGTCATAATGTTCTCATGTGACTGTGTATATGACCCAAAGTTTATGTAAAAGTGTAGTAGGAAAGGTTCCTGACTTGTTGTGAAGGCATGTCAAATCCAGGTCACATTAAGTCAGAATAAACAGTTCATGACTGTAATAGACTCGATCCATGAGAACATGTCGACCTAAATACAGTCAATAACATCTGTCATATGTTTTACTGCATTTGTTTCTTCATGCTGTCTTTAAACATTTTCCAAGAAATGCAAAGTGAAATGTCTTTTTTTAAACCAGAATCTGGAAAACTAGCATGGCAGCTTCTCCAGAAACTTCCAGTCGACTCTTTTAAACGTGTTTATGTGCTAATAAACAGCTTAATGAAAGTGTAAAGGTTTAAAAGCCATTTAAATGAGGTTCCAGCTGCTTTGTATTGAAAACAGCTTCCAGGATTAATCGACAGTGTGGGAAGAAGAACTGATCCAGCTTCTCTATGAGAATACTGATCATTAATCTGTGCTTTTCTAATCCTAAAAAAGATTAGATGGAGAGGTGGAGCTTGTCCAGGCTCACAAAACCCCACCATCTTCTTCTTAAATAGGCTGGACCTGCCATTACCTCACATTCAGAGCTTCATTACTTTTTCTGCTTTAAAATCCATACAAAAGTCATATGAGAGCTGAAATCGTCTTCTTTCTACTCAACTTGTTCATTTCTGACTATTTAGAGCTGCTAATGAAAGATTCTTCTTCAAATTTAACATGTGTAAGGGACCACCCACAGCTGTGCAGTGTGCCCTGTTCCTCAGTTTGGCTAATGCCAGTCAACAGCCGTCTTACTGTTAGCAGCTGGGGCTGGTTTGGTGCAGTCATTGGGCCTCCCTCTGTGATTGGCTGTTTTGCTTACAGGACGGGCTCCTTCTTCCTGATTTGTTAGTGCCAGTCATGAGCTGTCATTGCTTGCAGCTGTAACATGCCTTTAAAAAGGGATCAGTGTCACAAGATAAATGCAGTCATTTCACTGTGTAGGTCTGTCAATAATGGGTAATTCTCAGGGTAAATTACCTCTATTGTATTAAAGTTTTTGTATTAAATTTAAGCCTACATTTATGCTCGTTTAACCCAATACATAAATTAAACCTAAAATTGCAATTACCTACTAGTTGTAACTGCCTGCTTTTTTTCCAATTTTATTGCTCAAATGTTGCTCTATAATGTCTCAGTAGACTTAATGGAGACTCAGTAAATCCCTTAGGAAAAATAGCATGAGACAAAAATGAGACATGGCCCATAATAGCCAATTACAACATTAAAACTGAGCAGAGTCCTGCATGAGAAATGGTTGAGATCTCTGAGCAAATCTGAGGACAATGTGAGATGTTATTGAGATCTGTGCTAAAACTCAAGAGGAGACAAATGGCTGAGATTGCAGGAGAAGCATCTGAGCAGCGAATCTGAGACTTAAGTTAAAGTTTCACTTGTGTCTCCATCTGATCTCGCTGCCTTGAAGAAACTACTGAGATAGAAATGAGATCTGAGTTCTCAGGCAGCTTTTCTGGGTGCAGACTGAGGCTCTAGCTGCATCTTTGCAAATAATTTGACTCAGTTATTCTGTGCAGTGGCTTCATGATCTCTGTTCTGCACAAAAGACTCATTTCTAACAGATGTTTCAGAGTTTGTAATGGATGGAAAGTATGTCTTTAAGGTGTGGGTGAGTGGAGAATGTGCAGAGAGAGGAGGATTAGTGAGCTAATCAGCCTTGCCTTCTCTCAATCAATTCCAGATTTGGTAACTATTACACCAGCTGTGTATGTGAGGGGGAAGTCGTGTCTTATTTCACAGCAGGTGAGATTAAACATGCAAGCCTGTCCATGGCAAAAGTAACCCCCAAGGCATTTACATTAACTGTAGACGTAAAAGTCGAAAGAAACTAAAGTGGAGGCATGTTTGGCAGAGCTAATCTATTCAACCAGCAATATGTGTGTGTGTGTGTGTGTGTGTGTGTGTGTGTGTGCGCGTGCATTCAGGAATTTGCCGGTCTTTACTTGGCGGTTTTGGCCTGTTTAACCTAATTTATGATTTGAGCATATTGGATGGGTTTTCATACAGCTGGACACTGGGGTTGATCCAATGAGGAAAAAGCCTGAAATCCTGAAATTCAGGGCAGCACAGCTTCATTTACTCTCCATATTCCACTGCTGGCTTTCTGACCTTTTGTGGTACAGTTTGTTTACTGATTTTTCCCATTTTAGAGCAAATATTCCATCTGTGAACAGGCAGCATTACGACTCATTTCATATATAATCATACAACCTTGTCATCTCCATAAAGAGCTGATACAGGCCCAAGCGATCACTTTCCTTTTATAAAATCATTACTGAAGACTTTACCAGCTGAATTCTAATGTTTACTGAATGATTAACAGACTCATCACTCATCTAAAATGGAGCACTGCTATATTCATTTACGTCTGATCATTCAATAATCATAACTTTCCACAAGTTAATGAACTAAATTAAATAAATTAATGATGTAATGCTGATGTAATAAAATAACCTAACCAACACCGATACCATTCAGAGATAAAATAATATAAAAGTAATGAACTTGAAGATAAAAGCTAAAGTGCTTTATCAAAAATAATCCTAATCCAGTCTCCAGTATTCTCATGCTGTGCGTGATTTGTGCAATATTCAGAAAGGGGTGTGGCAAAGTCCATGTATTGTCCAATAAGAGGAGCACAATCCTGAGTAGCTTCTTAAATGATTTCAGACTTAGAACATAAAGACAAAACTGACTGGTTATTTTATTTCACAGTTTTGGTTTGGCAGGCAGGCCACATTTGTACATGTATGTGTATTTTTCATATGTTCCATTTATGACAGTTACAGACTGAGCAACATCCTAGAAACTCACACACCAATGTCTGAAAACTAATTTTAGTCAAGCGCTAAGCATATCCAGGAAAGATGACCAGAAAATCCAGATATATGAACGTGAGAAACCTCAAATTAGCATAACTGCATTCCTGGAAAAAGCCTCTGTCACACAGTGACCAATGCTGTGCAATCAAGGCCTTCCCAGAAACCCCTCTCTCAGCCCTCTCGGCCACGGAAAGAACACCTTTCAACACTTGGCAGAGATTTGGTGACCACTCCACAGAAGTGACCAGGCTCAAACACTGCCTGTGTCTAATATCCATCAGATCAGACCACTTGGACAAACAGGCCTTGGTGGTGGAGTCCAGCAGGTTTGACTAATGTCTCTCAGTAGGAGTTATAGAAGTGAAGGTGTCATCTTTGGCCCACAGGGGTGACCTCACTCGCCTCATGTCTGACCAGTGAACGGGTCCATTTTGTGGCTTGTGCAGGAGAGCGAATGAACTCTTTTGACATGGCATCTGCTGAGTGGAAATAGAGGACGGCACTACTCTGCAAATTGCACATACAGACCTGAGTTTGTGGGAAACTGTTGCTGAGATCCAAAACTGAACCCAGTTTCTCAGAAAGCAAGTCTCACTACCTTCCTTTCTCTGTTCTCCATCTGGGCTGTGAGTTATCTTCTGCAGGTCAGTGATTTTCTCATGTTAAAACAGTCATTGTTTTGGGAATGCTGTCCACCATGTAGGAGTGTTAAGGCTCTCCTTTTCTTCCATTCCTGATGATCTTTCACCAAAGCGTGTGGCGAAAGCATCAACAGTTTAAGATTAACCAATTTAGCCAATGTGATTTTTCACACAATCTTCACCTCTGCATTTAACCCATTCGTGCAGTGAAACACACACACACAATAGTGAACACACTAGGCTGTGAGAATTTGTGCCCGAAGCGGTGGGCAGCCATTATCCTTATCCTTATCCTTATCCACCGGCGCCCAGGGAGCAGTTAGGGGGTTAGGTGCCTTGCTCAAGGGCACTTCAGTCATGTCCTGTCTGGGGATCGAACCAGCGACCTTCTGGTCACAAGACCAGATCCTTACCACTAGGCCATGGCTGCCCCCAGTTCATTCTTCAACACCAACAGCATTCTGTATCTTCACAGAATAAACAAGAGCCTTGACATCAGCTCACAGATAAAAGTACAAAGGGCTTCAATCAGGAGGACACTCGACTAGACCCCTCCAAATAATGAAGGGTAGAGTAGCCAAAAAGTGTATTCAGGTAAAAATACTGTTACTTTAAAATAACAATAAAAGTAGAAGTAAAAGTAGTATTAGTCTGAGTCAAGACCAAGACCAGGACACATTGAGTTTGTGGTGAGACTGGGT
The DNA here is from genome assembly GCA_036984385.1 of Crenuchus spilurus. Classification (NCBI taxonomy): domain Eukaryota; kingdom Metazoa; phylum Chordata; class Actinopteri; order Characiformes; family Crenuchidae; genus Crenuchus; species Crenuchus spilurus. The sequence continues at coordinate 26,263 of BRDA01037420.1, read as the reverse complement.
CCAAATGGGATTGAGAATATGATGAGACCAAGACCACTTATATATGGTCTTTAGACTGGAATGTATACAGTCGACTGTTCTACAACACTACATCCACTTTTGGGGAAAGTGCACATTGACACCATCCTTCACATCGCCTGTACATCACGGTTTTAACACGAGAATGAATAAAGTTACACTGACATGAAGCAGTTCACTGTTTGTCTGGTGACAATCTGTACCCGTTTGATGTGTCACACCTACCGTCTCATCTGTACATCTTCCCCCACAGCTTGTGTCTACACCTGGATCACCATCTGGCTTTATCCTTACTTTTGAGACACCCTACTTTCAGACCAGGTTAAACATCAGCAATACTTTGACGTTTCCATATTTTGAATGTGTTTGCCAGATCTGCTTCTGAGGCCACAATGCTTTATTTGTCTAAGCAGGACACGGAATATCAGGCCTTCCTTTTAAAGACTGTGCAGATTTATTTTCTTTGATTACTGGGCAGACAAGTCTGAGAGTGGGAACCAGTCCAGTCATAACTAATACAAGAGCTCCAGACTGACTGGCAGCTTTTTAATAAGCCATAAAGAGTCCACAGACGACATGTTCATATATTATTAAGATTTAAGTTTAGTTCAGTTTGAATAATACATTTGGCTCACAGACAATAAACATTTCAACAGTACAATTTATACAAATCAGAATATAATGAATGACTTATTATTCATTAAGCCTGCAGGCCAGAATAACCTCAGTATCATTATTTATCAACACACATTTATACGCTGCTCTTAAATAGCATCAGAACAGACAGAAAAAAATGGAACTGCCTCTAGACACTTTTAAATCCAGACTGAAATCTTTTCTATTGACAAATTGTTTCTGTCTCACACTGTTCGCTTTGCAATGTTATTCTGTAACGGCTTTATTATCTCTGTTTATTGTCAATTAAAATTATAATATTATCATATAATTATAAAGCAATAATCTTTTGCTTTAATGCATTACTTTCTGTTTTTGTAATGCAGTGCGAAGGACACGAGGATGAGCACAGGTTTATAAAAAAAGAGTTTTAATAATAACAGAAGAATGTAAACATAAAGAGAATAGACCCAGCAGGCCCAGAACCTCATCACAATGTAGCATCAACATTATGTAAACAACATTGTCAGAACACTGTCACAATGTAATTACGCCTGCTGGGGACAGATAATCAAAAGGGGAAGACTAATCAAAAGATAAACCATACAGAGGACCAACTAGGCCTCACACTAAACAGGTGCTCTAACGTCAACAAATAACAACAAAGCAGAACACATGAAACAAATGGATACAGAACAGACAGTTTTGTATTCTTTAAAATGTTATGTTGGTTTACTTCTGTAGTTTTATTCTGTTTAATTATTTTCTTTTCTCAGCTTTATTCAGCTGTAAGTATATTAATTGACGTTTGTATTCCTTTATCTGTAAAGCACTTTGAATGACTGTGGTGTATGAAAGGTGCCATATAAATAAATCTGTCTTCCCATATATGCCTTTATGTTGATTAATCCTCTATATAATCAATAGCTTTAAAATATCTACATTAAATATTCATTTCTTATAAAAAAATATAACATTTTATATTTGAAATGTGACATAAACAGTCATTTCGAAATATAAACATTTAAAGTTCATGCTGTGTTCTGTCATCATCAGCTTTCAAACAATAATGCACAAGCACCATCTTGTGGTGAAAGTAAGTGTTTACAGAATCAGTTAAAGGGCAAATACTAGTGCATTTCCAAAAATAAATAAATACGGTGAAAACAGTCATTTGTGTTCATAATTGAATTCAAAACTGACATACATTATATATTTATGACACATAAAGTGACATATTTCAAGTCTTTTTTGTTTTAATGTTGATCCTATTATACTGTAAAATGAATAGTTTAAATGTTCTAATTATTTGAGATTCTGCATTTCTGATATTCATGAGCTGGAATGTCATATTGATCAACATTATACATACAAATCTGAAATATGTCACTGTATGTGTAATGAATATAAAATATGTCAGTTTAGCTTTCTGAGTAAAATTATGACTGTAGGTATCGTAAGAGATCATAAATATCTAATGACTGGGTCAGAACTTCTGTGAAATAATAAAACAGTACTAGTCAATCACTACCAACCTTACCTCCATATCTCAGTCTGAGCATCTGTGGGATATGATGGATCAACAAGTCCAATCTTTTGAGGCTCCACCTGCAGCACACAGGACTTAAAGAAGTGCCAGACACCACAGGACACCTTCAGAAGTCAGCATATATTAAGCATACTGATCATAATATTTTGGCTCCTTGCTGTATATAGTATATATGTCTCTGTATATGGTGATGTATAGAAACCTGGCATTTTATAGAATACCTACACAGTAAATTTTTCAGTGTTAATTCAACACTAGTAGAGTTAAATTAACACAGTGGGTGTCAAAATGTAACACTCTCAGTGTTAATTTAACTCTAATAGTGTTGATTTAACACTGGAAGATTTACTGTGTAGGCAATGTATACAATGCCTGTCGTTTTTAGGCAAGGTATGAAATATCTGCGTTGTTCTATACTTTTCCTAGGCATTACATAAAATATGATTTATTTCATACTTTGACGACCCCTTGACGACCCATTTTTGGCATTGTATACAATGCCTAGGTATTTTATAGAATGCCGGTTTTTATACATTGCCGGTAACATATACACCAATCAACCAAAACATTAAAACCACGTGTGTTTTGCTCTCGTTTTGCCAAAACAGATTTGACTGTTAGGGTCACAGACTCTACAAGACCTCTGAAGGTGTCCTGTGGTGTCTCACACCAAAACAGTCCTGTCAACATTACCACCAGCCTACATCTGCATATGGAGATATACATCCATCCATCAATCCATCCACCCATCTATGCAGTTATCAAATTACCCATAAACCCTTCATCCAGCCACCTACTCATCTATCCAGTCATCTACTTAGCCATAATTCATTCATCCACCAATCTACTCATCCATCTACCATCCATTCACCCATTCATTTACACATAATTCATCCATCCACCCATCCATCTAGTCATCCATTGACCCATAATCTATCCATTCATCCAACCAACCAACCAATGAACCAACCAACCATTTACCCATAATCCATCCATCCACTTACCCAGTAATGCAGCCATGCACCCCTTCATCCATCCAGCAGAGTACACTGTTACACTGGAGGACATCACCAGTAGCCTATATCTGCATATGAGTGCCTTGGCAACACCCAGTCAGCTGGTCATAAATACCTAAAGTGGGTCTCAGCATTAGCAGTCACTTCCTTTACTTTACTCAGCTTTCACTGTCAGTAAAAGAGTATTGAAACATCACTGAGTTGGCAACTTTCCTGTGACTGGACTGGTGTTCCTCAAGCCTCCATCTTTGGTCCGCATTAGTTTGTGAACAGAACAATATCAGATTATATTTGAAGACTTCAGACTCTTACATTTAAGTCAGTGTAGGCCATCTAAGATACTCTATTGGATCATAATGTATATTATTGATATGTGTTTGGAGTTCAAATTTTGGTTTCTTTAGTTTAGAACCAAATCTAAAAAACTCTATAAATGCTAAAATCAGCAGTCACATAGAATAGTTATTTCCATCTACCCAATCAAACATTATCCATCTTAATTCGTTATTAATTTATTATTTGATCCTTGAATAAATGTAATTATCCAACAGCATTATGGAGCACCCGCCCATTCATTCCTCCACCCACCCATACATACATCCAACCACCTAAACTTCCATCTATCCATAATGCATCCACCCACCTGTTTAGGCTATAATGTACCCACCTATCCATCCACCCATCCATTATCTATTCATCCGTTCATCCATATATCTATTAATTCATTCATCCATGCACATTTGCGGCCACCCACCTATCCATTATTCATCCATCCACCTACCCATGTATATATCCATTTATTCATCCACCTACCCATCCCATCCAACTGTCCATCCGGTAATTGAACCTCTAGTTAAACTGCTGTATATTTAGTGAGTACTGAGGGTTTATTTCAGCTCTCATAAACTCTCTGACTACTGTCAGCTACATATTTCAACATCACATAACCTGACACATAGCATCTTCAAAATCACCTCTGTACACTTTAGTCATGGTTCAGAACAGACTTCTTAAAATCAGCATTTCCCAAATATCTGCATCCAGTCTCACCAGCTGAGTCAGTTAGAGCAGGAATATTAGCGGATTACAGATCTGGCATTGGGAAACTTTAATCTATGGGTTTTATACTTTTTAAAGAAATTATAGAGTTACACAGTATATTAGTGTCACAGTCTGAACCTGTTTAAACTAAGAATATGCAAATTCTCTGTCCTTATAAGTCCTTGTTAATGTTGGTAAAGTCACCAAAGTGAAGACAATTGGACTTAGGACATCTTTTGGGACAGGGATGTTGAGGCAACGTTTCGAGATTGATGAGGACCAGAGGTCTTACGCACCATTTGGGACATGTTCCTCAATAAATAAATTACCAAGTCTAATATTTGTTTGATTTAGTTCTCTTTTTACTTTTATAATGTGAAAATCTGATGATGTTGCAGGTCATATTTATGCAGACATATAGAAAATTCTTAAGTGTTCACAAATTAAAGCAAATTAGACTTACTGGGGAAATTATGCAAATTAGTTTTCTGGCTACAAACTACAGCTTTAGATCAGTTATGGATCTACTGTATGTGTTTTACAAACCATGATCCTGACATAACCAGCTCAATCAAAACAAAACATTCCTTCAGGCTACATTCAAGAGCCAACAGGTGAAGATAGTTTCCAATTGCCACACCCAGCACTAACCCAACCTGCAATATACATCTCCTGAGGACATCTCTATGCTATAAAACATATTCTGCAGGAGAAATGAGGGTCCTTCACTGTTTTTCAGCCAGAATAAAAGTTATTATTGTGCTAGCAGTTCACATAATCTGATGCAACATTTATATGCAATGGAGATAAAACACATTTCTAAATTCTTTCTTTGGTGTTTTGCTGGATTGTGATGTGGAGAACGTGTCTCCACAGACGTGTCTCCACAGGTTCCTCTGTGGTGTTGGTGGAGAACATGTCTCAGCAGCTGTGCTAATGTTACCTATTGTGACTGTGTGCAAAGTTCAGTTCTATGTAATTTTACTATGTGAATTTAAACAAAGCTTAATAGACACAACACTTTATTAAGACCTTAAGGGTTAACTGTCTATAGCCCTATACAGATTGGATTACATTTTCATGGGGTTCCTAGAGTTATATTTTTCTTTTATAAGGGCTCCTCAGTGATTTTATTTACATTCAGATCTACTAGCCTACTTAGTATTTTAATCACTAAAATCTTCACAAATCACAAACCTAAACAAATTAAAGCTTTTGAAGAGTCACTTAATAATCTACACAGTCTGGATGGAAGTTCCTCTACTCTATACTCTGCCTGTGGAGATAAAAGACAAGATACCAGCTTATTTCACAATAATAATACTTATTAAAGACTAATACTTACTTATTAAAGTGATTATAATCACAGCTGCAGGTACAAATGAACTATGATCATATTATCATGTGACTGAGACATTCATGTTTGTAAAACCCCACAAAGTCGGCAGAAACTCACTTGTGTAGTGACTGGACACAGGATTACAGACACAGAGGAGACGTGTACAGTGTTATAAACAGACATCTGATAAACTCATCCAATCTGAACAGGGCTTATGATATTGTAATGAATGTGATATACAGATAATATGAATAATACACAAATCACAGAGATGTGTATACATTTAATTATTTATGAAAGTGTTTATATTGTCAATAAGAATGTTAGAGAAACAAGGAATGAAAACTTCTATGTTTACCATTATTTATAACAACTACCTAGCAACACACTGAGAACCACCTAGGATACCTTAGCAACCACCAGGAATACCATAGCAACTGCCTAGCAACACCATAGCAACCAACAGGATTACCATAGCAACCACCTAGCAACACCTTAGTATGGACCTGGAATACCATATCAACCTTTTAGCAAGAACATTTGATAACATAGCAACCACTTAGCAACAGCATAACAACTGCTAGGGAAATATCCAAGACAGTTACTCTGCATTTTCTTCAGTAAATTGATGTTTTAGTTTAGATTAGATGGACTTGTCTTAATTTTCTAAGTTGTAACAGTACTTTTCCTTTAATGCATGATATTCATTATTTGAAACATAGCCATTTCATGAACATCATTGTCATTTCAGTCACTTTACAAACCTAAATTAGATTAATTTGAATGTAAAGAATATGTATTCAAGCTTGCAGACTGTTATTTGATTATTAAATCTAAAAGCAGAGAGAATCTGGTCTAGTCTTCTTGTGTCTGCTGTTGTGCTGGATTGTAATCTGTGGAACGTGTCTCCACAGGTTCTTCTGCCTTCAGCTCCATTCCACAGGAGTGGGGGGAGGGGGGGGGGTGCTGCAGTAAAATCAGGAACATGCTGGTGATCCACAGAACATCAGTGAGTCAGGACTGTGGCATTATAAACACATTATTGTGTTACTTCACTGTTGTGTCACAGTGACTGAGGAAACATTCTGAGGAAACCTCAGACAGAAAGCCTGCACTCATTCAAAAAGACTTTTATTTTTACAACTTTAACCATTTTAACTTCATTTTAATTTCCTTTTATAACTCAATCTCCTCACAATTTAAATTTGACCATTTTCTGGGTTGTTTTAAAATCTTACATTTTATTTTTAACATTAATTGTAAATGACATAAAACTTATTCTCACATTTCTTTATATTTTTTCTCCTAAAGCTGTTTACTCATTTTATCACTGCATTTACAATCATTTTTCTGTTGTCATGTGCTTTTAGTGCTTTGTTCATTCATAGACTCTTGCCTATTTTCCAGCTGCTCTTTATCCCATAGTCCTTGACTCCCTGTATTATTAAATCTTTCATTTAAAAAGATATGTGAACATATTTTTCCTTCGCATGGTCTAATTTTACTAGAGCCCAACCAAAATCACAATTGTAGAATTAAGAGCATGAAATGAGCCTTACATAATCCTGAAACAGACCGTTTTTAGTGAAAATTCACATCTTAAACAGTTTGTACCTTAACTGAAGATTCTGAAAACAGCACAAGACATTATTTGACATTTTAGATGCATGTGCTGTGAAATATTTGACACCCAAGAGCTTGAAACTTCAAAGCTAAACAAATTTTTTGAATGACAAAGAAACATGATTTTAAATACATTTCTGCAATTATGTTCATTCAAATGACTGTAATACAGATTCAAACACACAGCATTTTGATTCTTATAATGTATAATATATATATATATACTCAGGGTGGAACTAAACTGCTTTAGGCCATTTTTTTTACAAAAACAAACTTTATTAGACTTTTTAAATGAAGTAAAACATGTTCAGTATTTAACAAGATTTGAACTAAAATACACACAAAAAATGCAGTAAAACAAAGCAAGACAAAATCTAAAATATGTAACATTCAATGTAGGCAGTACTTAATCCTGGACATCTGTAAAGACTTTAAACCTACATTTCATAGTCAGATTAATCAAATTCATCATCAAGCCTTTTAACTACATATAAAAATATAAATATGTAACTATATCCAATGAAATGGAATTAATCTCATTAAAACACAGATTTCTAATTTGTTCTTTTGTAATGAATAGACCAATAGAAATACAGTAAATTTGTATTACATGAATGTACATGAAATTCAAGAGTTATGTTCCTAGTCCAGGTGATGAAAATGATCAAATGACCAATAGAGCCACTGAAGTTCTGTACATAGTAACTGGTTAATACACTAATCATATCAGAACATTAGGACTACCACTGGTTTGGCCTGGCATGTCACATGTTCTAGAGCTGCTGTAGTGAAGATGTACTGAGAATGAACTTTTCATACATGGAGTGTCTCCCAGCATCATAACAGTGGTACCTCACAAGCTATTGAAGCCAGAGGAGAAGAATGACTTGTGGTACTGAACAATAGAGACACCACTCTGGACCCAGTTAACCTCTATAATAAACAGAGGAATGAAAACCAAGTTATTTCCGAACCAGGGATGGTCCTGATATTCTAATATGACTTTGTGTATCAAACTGCTGATGTCTCATGGACAGACTGATGGGGATAGTGGGATAGGCTGATTTAGTAGTGTGGTTCACTGGTAACTTGTTGCTAAAGTGTGGACCTTTAGGGCCAGACAAGTTTAGTCCTGGACTATAATCTTCTTTTCAGTGGAACATCTTCATTAAAAATGCAACTTAGTCCAGGACTAGGCTTAATCCTTGTCCGGGAGTTTAAAAAGGTTAAAGACGCCCAGTGTGCTATTTAAGAAATTAGATCCTGGTCTGTCTGCTATGCTCTTCCTGAGGATACGTGCATTTCTTCAGTGAACGACTCAGTGGACGCTGATTGTTAGACATAGGCAGGCTGCGTGGGCTGGCTAGACGGGGCGGCTGGGTACTGTGGTGCTTTGCCACCTCCAGAACTTTTCTTGCCACAGTTACAGCACAGTAAACTGCCCCCAATAATGGCCAACGCCGACGCTCCCCAGCCGACATACAGAGCTGCACCAAACTCATACCTACAAACAGAAATTACATTTATTGTTTCTCTGCAGAACCATGTTTTGGGAAAAAAATGTGTGAGTGTGAAATGTAACAGGTTCCATGTAAATGTTCTATACCTGCTCAAAGCTCTTTCAGATGTTAGTGAAGGTGTCACAGACTAGAGGATGTGGTTTAGGCCACAGTATGATTTACTTTAAACAATAACAAAAACTGGTGTAGCAGAATGCTGTGTTGGCCATCTTAGAATAGGAATTGCTGATCTAGAATCAGTTTTAGTGAAGAGGAATCTGATCTAAGATAAGTTCTCTACCAGTGCTGCTGCTGTCTGAAGTGTCTGTAGTGGTGAACTTTTATTCACTTTTATCTGTCATAAACTATTAATTGGTTTTACATGGAGCAGATAAGAATTGGGCTTCTCTATTAAAGGGCCTGTCCATGATTTCAATCTAGCACACTTTTTGCAAAATAAATAAATAAATAAATGTTTCCTCATGATTAACTAGCTCTATAAACTTTGTACATTTTCTTGTACCTGAAAAAAGGGCTTGCATTAAGAAAAACAATCAACAACAGGGGGCATTAGTGCTCATATTCAGAACGGGGAAGGGAAGGGGGCAGGGGTAAAGTCCCATGTAAATTCTGGTAAGGAGTTTGGATAGTGGAGAGACCATGGTGGATGTTTGGATGGTGGAGGATGTTGCTCTATTCCTCCTCGATAGGTGGGTAACATGGACTTGTTTTTACTGTTTCACACAAATAGCTCAATATTGTTTTGTCTCATTTGCGAAGAGTTGTTTAGCAGCAGCTAGTGCTAATCTTGCTAAAGCTAATTATACTTGCCATGACGTCTCTATATTTATTTTGAACTGCAATTCTTTGGCTATGCATTAATTAGCTTTGGGGGCGGAGGTTTTGAAGGAGCACTGAAGGAATGGGTGTGATTGTTTTGCTGTTGAGTTCACATATAAACATTTTTTAGAATTGTGTATTGTGCCTTTAAAGCTAAACTAAAGTACTTCAGTTAAAGCTAAACTACAATCAAGACCTCATCCCAGAAGCAATGATAGCGATAAAACCTCCAAATCCTAACAAGCTACTCACCTCCCGTTAGTTGGAGTGAAGGGATTGAAGAAATCTACTCTGATTTTGTTTCCATACCAGATAGTGGCAATGAAGGCAGAGACACCTGCAGAAAGACCAAAAGAGAGCAAACAGTCATAACATTGCTTTTATAAGATCACAGTCCAGGTGATGTGAGGTGATATGTTTGCTGTTTCATTAAAAAAGAACTTGATGCACAGAAGATTTTTTGATGCCTGTTTACACTTTCTACTACACCAAAAATACTGTACACAAAACTTGTGGACACCTCATACCTCTTCTAATGAATGCATTCAGCCACTTTAAATTGACACAGATGTACAGATGCCCTCACAGCTTGCATGAGCAGGTGTCCCAGTACTTTTGTCCTATAGCTTATGATACATCATATTTCCTGAACCAAACATGATAACACAGATCAAGCTGATGCCTACTACTATAAATTACACTGATACCATATACGCATCATAAAGTGCTACATATAAATAAATTAAAAGTGTATTTTACACAGGCCTGTTACTGTGCATTATAATACTTAATATTACCTATAAAACGCTTCTCCTTTTTGGACACTAACATCGTTATTCATCCCCACAGATTATTCATTATATATTACATGAAATAAGCTTGAAATTTCATTCTATATCTTCTCAAAAGCAGATATTTCACTGCATTCCTTCTCACCACCATTAACTTTCCACCTGAACAGGTTATGATGTTGTAAATGGCATAATTGTATTTGGTCAGCATCTCCAACACAAGCTGTGTTTGTGATAGATCCATTTCGAAATCTCCAAAATGTACAAGAGTACCAAGCTTAAGCCTTCACTGAACATCATTGTCACATCACCTGGACTATGTAAGAGTTTATGAGTTTTCTGGCTCTGCTCCTCATAGACTTTGACAGAAGTGAACACACACCTGCAATAATGAAGATCACCCCTCCACACAGAGCCACTTTGTTCTTGACCACCATTTCATCAGACAGGCACTTGGTGCACTTCATACCAACCGAGGCCACCATGACAGCAATGGCACACAGCAGAATGGCCGTCACCATGAAGCCTCGAGCAGCCTGGACCTCGGCTGGAGAAGAGAGGGAAATATACATTTAATTATAAATCCATAAATGTATCTATCCATGAGGCAACGGTAAGCAGGCACCCAGGACCCAGGATCTTATGTACTACCGTTATGTACTACCGTTATGTACTACCGTGTACTAGAAAATAGTGTATGATATTTTTTATACATGTCACCTACTACAAGTTTTAGGTAGTAATTCATCCTTAAAACTGTCCATCCATCCATCCATTATCTTTTGCTTAATCCTGATCAGGATCGCGGTTAGTCCCTTACCCCCACGCACAGGGCAGGGCATTAGACTATCCTAATTAAACCCAGGAAAAGGCACCAATCCATTGCTGGGCGCACGCGCACACACACACATACACACACACACACTTTACAGTACCCACTTCACCAAACCTCCGTATTTTTGGACTGAGGGAGGAAACCCATGCAGACACAGGGAGAACAGAGAAACTCCACCCAAACAGAGACTTGAACCCAAGACCTCAGTGCTGAGAGGTGAGTGTGCTAATCACCAAACCTTCAAAAGGTTAACTATCATATATTTTATAGTCATTACACATAAAGTGATACATTTCAAGTCTTTTATGCTGTATTGTTGGTACTGTTTAAATAGTAATTTACTCATACTCACATTGAAATATTCTAATAATTCTCTTTATTTCTGTTTTTCATGAGCTATAAGTCATACTGATCAACACTGAACAAAAAAGTATTGAAATGTGCCACTTTATGTATAATGAATAGAAAATTTAGACCCATTCCAAAAAATTTGAATATCATGAAAAAGTTGATTCATTTCCATAAGTCCATTCAAAAAGTTAAACTTTCATAGATTATAGATTCAGGGCCCACAATTTAAACAATTTCAAGTATTAATTTGTTTATTTTCACATAATTTGGGCTTCTAGCTCATAAAACCCATGAAAACAGGATTTCAAAAAAATTTGAATACTGTGGAGAAATATATATAATTATATGTATTATATATTTGATAATATTCATATTTGATGCTATTTTTCAAATTTGACTCTGAATGACTTAATTCTTATTAGATTCATTTTAAAACGTTATTTTCTGTAATTAAGTTGATCTGTTTTAGTTAGTTAGCATTAGTTAGGCTGCATTTTAATAAAGGTTATCCTCAATATACTGACATTAACTGATTGATTAAAATACACCAGTGAACACACACACAAACACACACACACACACACACACACACACACACACATACACACACACACACACACAAACACACACACACACACACATACCTGGCAGTTGTAGCAGGGAGTCATAGACTTTACACTGTAACTGTCCAGTACTTTGGTACACACATGACTGCCACAGTCCTTCATACAAAGCCTGAGCTGTGATAATGTTGTCCCCCGCATAAGATGACATCTTCCACTCAGCCATGACTGTGGAGATTATTAAGCCTAAAAATCCTAAAAAAGCCAAAGAAAATCCAAGAAGCTGGACCCCTGCGTTGGCCATTTTACTGCTTGAACGCTCTCAGATAAGAGAAGTCCTGTTGATGCTGCAGCTGCAGGAGAAGTGCTGTCTGCTGGTCTGCTGGACTTTGTTTGAGCATCCTCTCACCTCTGGGGGTGGGATCATGTCCCACACCTTATTAACTGAAGGTAAAAGATGATGTTGTTTCTCCACCTTGTGGTCATTTCCTGAACAGCTGGTGGGAAAACATACAGAAAAATGAACTCATTCTCCTCATCCAAAGGAATTTGACCTCCATCTTTATCCCATCTGTGCAGTAGACAATGAAAAATATGCAACACCAGAGCAGAGACTGGGTCAGCATATCTCCAAAACGACAAGACTTATATGTCCCCATCAGCAGTGATCACTACCTACTGACAGTAACCTCCATTTCAATCTGATCATCTGTAGGATGTTCTGAAACAGCAAGTACAATATTTGGTTGTTCCCACTCAAAACATACAGGACTTCAAGGCCTCCTGCTAAAACCTTATTGCTAATTACCACAGGACACCTTTAGAGGTTTTGTAGAGTCCATGACTCACTGAGTTGGATGAATGAGGGCTATAATTATATAGGCAAACTGATGTTAATGATAACTAATTGGTGTACCCACACTACTGATCTCATGTGAATATATGTGTACAATTCCACATTGTAGCTGAGGAAAGAGCTGTTACTTGTATAATGTAGAGTTAAGAGTCTAGCACAAGGACTCTTATTGGTACAGTGTGGTGTTATTGGTATAATGTAGAGTTAAGAGTCTAGCACAAGGACTCTTATTGGTACAGTGTGGTGTAATTGGTATAATGTAGAGTTGGGAGTCTAGCAAAAGGACTCTTATTGGTACAGTGTGGAGTTATTGATATAATGTAGAGTTAGGAGTCTTGCACAAGGACTCTTATTGGTACAGTGTGGTGTTATTGGTATATTGTAGCGTTAGGAGTCTAGCACAAGGACTCTTATTGGTACAGTGTGGTGTAATTGGTATAATGTAGAGTTGGGAGTCTTGCACAAGGACTCTTATTGGTACAGTGTGGTGTTATTGGTATATTGTAGCATTAGGAGTCTAGCACAAGGACTCTTATTGGTACAGTGTGGTGTAATTGGTATAATGTAGAGTTGGGAGTCTAGCACAAGGACTCTTATTGGTACAGTTTGGAGTTATTGATATAATGTAGAGTTAGGAGTCTTGCACAAGGACTCTTATTGGTACAGTGTGGTATTATTGGTATAATGTAGAGTTAAGAGTCTAGCACAAGGACTCTTATTGGTACAGTGTAGTATTGCACAGGCTGAGGTTTAAACCAGGCAGTATTGTTACCTGCGACACAATCAAAGCAGAAATCATCCCTTATACAGATAAACTACTAATTAAATAAATCTTTGTAATAACAACAAACACTTGACAGATTCCTTGTACTAGTGCCTTTCTAACAAGGCTGAACCAGGTAAACAATTTTGTAATGACTTACCGTCAACCAATGTGATGTCAGGAAGTGAAAGACCAATAGCAAATAGGTCCCTGTTGCAAAGCAAGCAAAAACACAGCTTTGTTGATCAAGCTGTAGAGAAACCTCAAAGCTTCAGATTGATAACGCTGGTAAGTTTGGAATTTTCTTGTGCTCTTAAGCTACAATCTGAACTGCATAGTGTAAATAAAAACCTGGTGTAGTGGAGTCCATTTACACTTTGTTTGACAAGACAGGTTCTGCTTGATGGTTACTGTTTTGCTTTTGTTTGTAGGTGTCATAATTTAATCTGCTTGGTTATGTTTAATACCAAAAGACATTGTGTTTAATGGTGCAATGGACACAATGTCTGTAATATTAATTCACAAGAAAACACGTGCTTGAAAGCCCTGCTGAAAAACAAAAATTACAAATCATTACGAAATTAACTACTGCAACTTTAATGAGACTTATTGGTCACCATTATTTTCCTCTACAATGTCTTTAGATCCCATTAGAAAACCATTAACTGCATGTAGAGTCTGTCATAGGTCACAATTAATTTAATAATTAATTCTTTACATTTTGATATCAAATTCTCAGATAACCACTAAATACCATGTCTAACCTTTAGACACCATTACAAAACCAACAGAAACATTTAACAGTTTGTTGTAGTGTTATTTATTACTTCTTTCACTCATACTAAATATAATCTTTTGTATCAGGTGTAGTAATTGCCCAAATCCAACTAAAAGCTTCTAAATATCCAGTCAGTTTTAAAAGAGTCAGCACAGCACTTGCTGCAATGAATATGTCAAGGCTTCAAGGCATAATAATGTAGTCCTGCAAGGCCAGATATAATCTCGTAATGAGAATACATGACTGACAGCAACATATTTTGATTCTGGACATGAGTTTCCAACCATGCTAATTACACTATTTGTCCAAAAGTTTGTGGACTTCGCTACTAATGAATGCATTCAACTTTAAGTTGATACAGAACCTTCTGGAGAACCTGTTGTCACAATGACTAATGCCAGAAGTGTGCTAGAGGGGTACAACCCCCCCAGCATTGTGTTCTCTGCTCCACCTTATGCTTTTGGGATGAGTTGGGGATGAGGTGGTGGTGGTGATCATTCAACTGCCGGACCTCAGTATCAGCTCTTCTGGCTGAATGCAATCAAATCCTCAAAGAAATGCTCCAAAAGCCTTCCCTGGACAGTAGAGACAGTAGCTGCAACAAAGCTTATTTTTAAATTACCACCGAGTTGAGTTCAGACGAAACAATGAATGAGCAAATGTCCAAAGAAGTTGATCTCCATCTTCACAAGTCATTTGAAATGTCAAAACAGCTCATTTGAACATTTAACCCAAAATATCTCAAGCTTATCCCCAGACATGCCTTCTATCATTTGTTTCTATCTACAAATGATGCTCATCTGTCTGTTGTCTTCACAGGAGAAAATGATTCACAGACATCCCATTATTTTCCTTATCCTTCTTCAACTTGCCTATCAGAATTCTTTGAGCCATGCAAATACCTGCTGCCCTGCACCATGCCAGTGCTTCTCAGCAATGACCATGGTTTGCTCGGATGATCGTATGATGGCTCTGCCTGCAAATATCCCCCCTCAAGTAAAGACTCTGATTGTTGTGGCTTCGGGCATAACTGCAGTCAACTTCAGAGAAAATCCCAAACTGTTGAAGCTTGTGTTTCTCAACAATCCTGTGCGCCTGGTTTCTTCTCAAGCCTTTGATGGACTGGTCACTCTGGAAGAGCTGGAGATTAGTGGGAGTCCTCTCTTGAGCCTAGAGACTGAGACGTTCAGCAAGCAGGGCAACCTCACCAAGCTTCTCCTGAACAACAACAAGCTGAGATATTTAGGACTAGGCCTATTCGACTTCCTAGAGAAGCTTGAGAAGCTGCAGTTGAAAGGGAATGCCTTCACAAATCTTCATGGCACTCTGTTTAACAACCTCTACAACCTCCAAGAGCTCGACCTGTCTCTCAACCAACTGTCATCAATAAACGCAAACCTCTTCAGTGCATTGAACAGGCTGAAGACTCTGGATTTGGATTTCAATCAAATCTCCTTTCTGTCTCCTGATACCTTTCTTGCCAACATTCAGCTGAGAACAATATCCCTACGAGGAAACCAGATTGCCCAGCTCCATCCAGGCATGTTTGCCCAGCTAAGCAACTTGGCAGAACTGAATCTCAGAGACAACAGGATAAAGGATTTGAGTCCTGGAGTGTTTCCCTGCTGTATGAAGAAGCTCATTCTCCAAAGGAACTGGCTCAGCCAAGTCTCCTCTACTACATTTGGCCAACTTTGGAATCTCACTCACCTGGATTTGTCCCAAAACCAGCTCTCCAATCTTCCTGTTGGGCTCTTTCAGAACCTTACGTCCCTACAGCATCTTGACATGTCTGAGAACCAGCTCGTGAAGTTACCAAGCACCCTTTTCCGAGGGCTTGTCCTGATCAAAGTCATTCATTTGCAGAAGAATTGGCTGAGCTCGATAGAAGGGGACCTGTTCAAGGATCAAGATATGATGACACAGCTTTACCTGTCTGGGAACAGACTGCAGAGTGTGCCTTATGGCTTTTTTGAGCCTTTAGACTTCCAGGGCTTGGTACGGCTCCAGGGGAACCCCTGGCGCTGTGACTGTGGCTTGCAGTACCTCCACGAATGGTTGAATTACAGCAGCAGTGCCATGCAGGATGTAAGTCAAGTACAATGCGCTAGTCCTGAGCCTCTAAAAGGGATGAGTTTGATCTCCCTGAATAAGGAACAACTTGTTTGTGTAAACAGCTCCAGCCTGATTAAGTCTATTCAATCATCAGTTACTGTAAAAACTACTAGTTCTACCTCAAAAGAGTGCAGTCTACAAGAAGTCAATGGCAACATTGTCATTAAATGCAAGCTTATGAAATGTCCTGACTTAAGAATTGAAGTAAATTCTGAGCACAGTTTTAGTTACAACATATCATGGCCAGAGTATTCTCAGTGCTTAAATGGGACTGTAACAGTCCATGTTTAAGCCTTTTTTCTTTAGCGTTTAGCATATCCAGGTCAGTCTTTTGTCAACAGATTGACTGGAAATATGGAGAAACCTTAAACCACATGGCTGATAAGGGAGGTAGATGCCCTGGAGAGATCAAAGTACAACCAGGACTTCAAACATCTTTGGACAACAAGAGGAATGCACCAACACATAACAATGTGAATCAGAAAGTGTTTTCATCATTTCTTTGAACAAATAAATGAATATCATTTCATGTGAACACTAATCACAACACAGACAACTGTGGACTGGGTAAAGTTTCATTAAAAACAGTACAAATACACTAACTGGCCACTGAGTACACACACCTTGACCATACAGGTGAACTTTGAAGTGCAATTAGACTGTAGTCCATCTGTTTCTCTATATGCTTTGCTCAGCTTGTGGTCAGGACCTCCACAGAGCAGGAGGATCATTCTCAGAGACACTGATGTGGTGGTGGTGTGTTAGAGCTGATGGAGATGTTAAACACTGTGTGACTGTTCACTCTCGTAGACAGACCCAACTTGTATGGTGTAAAGTCAGAAACAGCAGCTCAGCACAGTTTGTGTTGGTCCTCTAGCTTCACAGCAGTGACACTGATGAGTTTAAAAACATCAGCAGCACTGCTGTCTGATCCACTCAACACACCACCACCACATCAGTGTCACTGAGAATTATCCTCCTGCTCTGTGGGGGTTCTGATCATTAAGGAACAGAGTAATAAAGTCTACAGAGACACAGATGGACTACAGTCTGTAAGTGTAGAACTACTAAGTGCACCTATAGTTCTACTTCCAAATGTTAATGATGCAGAGCTGTAGATCATCAACAGAGGGAGCTCTTTGCTCAAGAGAAGAGCTCCCTTAAAACGGCCTCTCTTTGTACAAACATGCAATAAAAATAAACTTTGAATTGTTGTGAAGCTTTGAGAGACTTGGTGATGTTGCCCAGAAGCAAGAAACTGCACAAATGTAGAAAAACCCTCGAGATGACATGAATGTTACTATTAAAAAGCTCACCACAGATTATTTTACTGAGGTCAATATATTAATATTCATATTTTGAGGCCACAAATGAATGCATGGAAGTTCCCAACATCTTGTAATTTCACAATATTAACATTTTGCCAGTTTGTTTGACATTTAATGCAGTTTAAACAGAACTGCAGATGTCTGTTACCTGAAGGTCAGTTCAAGCCCTACAGGTGTGCGAGTCTCCTCATAAAGGAATTTATTGAAGTCAGATTGTTAATGTTGCAATAAGCACAATGTTTTCTTATGTTCTTCATATGTGACTGACAAAAGTGATATACTGCCTGACCTTCCATATCAAGCATGTATTAAAGGAGAGTTTACGAGTAGTTTAGCTCTACAAAAGCATCTGATTGGGGTTTTAAAACTCTGTAAGTGCTGATCATACCAGCGATGTCAATGGCAGCCTTTGGCCACAGTAAATCATTAAACCAGACACTCCTTCAGCTATCAGACTCTGTCCTACACAAAGCCCTGTTATGTAACCCTGCAATCCTCTACAGGATGAAAATGCGCCACTTCAAGAGGTCCGGTGTCCATCAAGGTTTTAAGTGTGGACGAGTGCTGTGAGAGAAAATGTTTAGTCAAAGCAGTAAACAAGTTTAGTTTCAGCGATAACAATTCAGCCGCTGATAGCAAACGAGTTATGGCCTGGTTTTTGGTTCCAGCCCACTTTCTAATTTCATTGGCATGGAATGATGACCAGAATATAGCCTCAATTTAACCTGAATTAAAGCATAACTGTGGAATGGTACAGTCAGCTGGCTAAAGTTTGCCCAATTTTGGCCCAAAATAGAAACTGAGTTCAAACATTTCACACAGTAGGTTATATGTGGGCCAGAGTTCAAATGCCATGATAAGAATGACTGATACAGTCTGTGCCAATTTTGGCTCTAATATAGTAACTATTACCAAAACTGACCTGTACATGCCTTATTTGGGCCATATTTAGTCCAGAGTTGAATTTGGGCCACATTCAAATGACAAACTGTAAACATGACTGCTACAGCTGGGGTAGTTTTGGCCCAAATACACACATTACTGACCAGTGTCTTAATTGGGCCATATTTTGTCCACCACTGATTTTGGTAAAATCATGTAATCATTTGGTAAACATGACTGCTAGCCCACAATACCAAGATATTAGAATATGATGAGAATATGGTGAAACAGTTTATATATTTTATATTCATTACACATAAAGTCACATATTTCATTATGTTCATCAGTCTTATAGCTCATGATCCAGAATGTCACATTATTAGAATATTTTGAGTAAATTATTATTTCAAAGAACATTAACAATAAAACAAACAAAAAATATTTTTTATGTGTAATTAATATTAAATATACGACATTTCACCTTTTTGAATTCAATTATAAGCTTTTTCACTATATTCTAATTTTGGGAAATACAGTATTGTACTCAGAATTGCCATAATTGACCAGTAATTGGGCCAAATTTGTCTGCTAAAAGCAAAACATAAGACTTCAGTCAATCTGTGCTCTCGTCTTTGGATTTTACGCTATTAAAAACATGAAAATGTATGTAAAGTTGCTATCATCTATGAAGTCATGCACTTCCCTGCAAGTGTATTAAAGCCCCTTCCCCCAAATCCCCAACCCCAAGAGCCATCACAGACAAGGGGGCAAAGTGAGATGGAAGGGGGGTGAGAATGAGAGAGAGTGAGTGAGAGAGAGAGAGAGAGAGAGAGAGAGAGAGAGGGAGGGATCAAAGGGGGAGGACTCATGCTAGGGCTTGTGGCAGCCTCTCTGTCTGAGCTTTGAAAGTTTAGAGCCAAAGTTAGTTTCCCAGAACAACCAAAATCCTGGATCCATGGGCACAACTGTGTCCACTTCATCATGACGGCATGTATGCTGGCCACCCAGAACTGATCCTGGATCAGAACTCAGTTTCCTGAGTGTAGGAAGAGTGAAGAAATACAAAGGTAAGCTGAATTAAGTCACTGTAAACACTCTTCACTCTCTAGTTCCTCATTTTTATCCAGTAAATGTGCCTAATAAGATAATTTCCTTTAAGCTGCTGCAGAGTTTGTAAGCTTTGGGCACTCTTAAGTGTATGAGTGGTGTTGTGCAGTTAGGGAATGGAGGCTGGTTGAGTCTGATAGACGGAGAGAGAGAAAGAGAGAGAGAGAGCTCATTCAGACTGGCAGTGAATGAGCACTAACATGGTAGCATTGCTATATGAATATGAACCTAAATTCAACTCTGTAACCATGTTTTTGCACAAAGTTCTACTTTTTTGGCTTAACCATGTGATAAACTGATAGAGAGAGTGATAGAGAGTGAAGACAAGTAAAGTTTTTATGCCCTAAGGGATTGGGTTTGTTGTTGCCATAACGTGGTTCTAACAAGTCTGCATGGATAATTATGCACGTAGTATTATCATCATATTTAACAGTATTATATAAAAATAACATTATGCTAATTCTCGCAAAATTGTGATTTAACACCATTTAGTTATCATATAACATTTCTATGCGCTACAGTATATCATCATGTTTTATTATTTAATATTATATAATATATAGAAATAAAATAATATTAATATGCAAATTTGACACATCTCATAATCCTTTCAGCTTTGGGATTTTATATCAGTCAGTGTGGAAAGGCTACTGGTGTCCAGTGTTGATATAGAATAACTAATTACTGTATATTATCATCATAAAACTCATATTATTCAGTACATATTACACCATCATAGTCCAGTGAACCATGTTACTACTGTGACAGTTTTATTTTTAAATCATAAATCTTATTGGATCTTTTTTGCAACTTGTTGATCTCATCTGGCTTTCTTTGGGGTGACACTATCTTTCTTATTTAATTAGGTAAATTAAATCCATACATAACACTTCAGCTGTGTGTGTATATATATATATATATATATATATATATATATATATATATATATATATATAGCAGCAACACTGCAAAACACAATAAGATACAGTAACAAACAACAAAATACAGTAAAACCCAGTAATATATGGTAAAATACAGTAAATTACAGTTTAATATAGTAAAAGACAGTAAATATTGTAAAATAGAGCAAAAACAAAATACAGTGGAACCTCAGTTTCCGTCACTGATCTGTTCTGAAGGGCCTGATGATAATCAAAATGAAAGATAATTGAAGCAATATTTCCAATAAGAAATAATGTAAATCTAATTAATCTGTTCCAGACACTCCAAAATAATAACAAAAATACATTTTATATAGAATAACAATAGTTTTAAATACAGAACACAATTAGAAATAAATACAAAAGACTAATGAAATGGATAAATGAACATTTAGCTTCACTCTTACAGGTTTACGCTCTGTTTTAGAGTGTACCAGTGTGGTCCAGCCAGCAGTCTTTGTTTTGTACACCGGTTCTCGGGGTTCTCAGCTGCAATTTTGTTTTTGCACCTGTTTTCAGGCTGTCATTTCTTTAGTGTGATATGTTTAAGTTTGTTTTGAGCATTAATGAGAAAGAAAATCAAAGAAACAATGACAGAAAAACAACGAGAAACAAAGCCAGGGAAACAATGAGAAACAAAGCCAGAGAAACAAGGAGAAACAAAGTCAGAGAAACAATGAGAAGCAAAGCCAGAGAAACAAGGAGAAACAAAGCCAGAGAAACAAGGAGAAACAAAGCCAGAGAAACAAGGAGAAACAAAGCCAGAGAGACGAGAAACAAAGCCAGATAAACAAGCAGAAACAAAGCAAGAGAAAAAACAAGAAATAAAGCCAGAGAAACAATGAATAACAAAGTCAGAATGAATGTTGATCATGTGGGTAGATGTTTTGTTTTACTGAAATTTGCAGTGAGTTATGTTGGCTCGCTGACTAAAACTGGGCAAATGAACAATAACTGGGACATTTTCCCCCAAAAAGTCGATAATAACCCAAATTGTATGATAACCAGGGTAAATGATAATCAAGGTTTCACTGTGTCGTAAAATACATTAAAACAATCAAATACAACAAAACAGCAAAATACAGCAAAAAACTGTAAAATACAGTAAAATACAATAATATATGTTGTCAAGTCTATGTGGTGGTTTGTAGTTTTTTTTCAGTAATATTAGTGGTTTCATACAAAAAAATCTAATAACATTACAGTGTGTTTACTGGATATATAAGATGCTGGTATAGGATTTAGATTCTGGTTCAGTAGTAAAAATTATAAAATTATTCTCAACTAACACAATAAAACAGCTGTAGCTGCTGTAGATAGTGCATTAGCTGGAGATGTTGATGAAGTTGCTGAGTTTTGTAGACAGCTGAAGTGCTTCCCTGCTGACATCAGGGACTTCCAGGCTGTCAAATAGAATACACTCAGCTTTTAGACTTGTTGTGTTTCCTCAGGTTAGGAGTGCTGACATGACCAGCGCTAAAAAATGTTTATTTGATAGACACATTTCTGCATTTTTACACTTAAATTAACGTCTGTCAGTCAGTCAGTTCTGTTTTACATGCAATCTCTGTAGTACATACACAACTCTGTATTCATCAACTAAATTCAATGTAATACAGTAAAACACAGTAATATACAGTAAAATATAGCAAACTGCAGCAAAAATACAGTATATACAGTGGAATGTAGCATAACGCAGTAATAAAATAAACTAACATGCAGCACATAATACAGTAAATATAGTAAAAGACAGCACAGTGCAGCAAAATACAGTGACATACTGTAAAATACAGTAAAAGTGCTATAAAATACAGTACAATGTAACAAATACTTCAAAATGAAGAAACATACAGCACATACAGTAACACAAAATACAATGCAAAATACAATAACATACTTTAAAATACAGTAAAATACAGTAAATATTGTACACAACAGTCAAATACAGCTAAATGCAGCAAAAGCAATAACCAAAGTAATAAACCTAACCTTTAAAAAGTTTTGAAAGTTATATAGATATCTATATCAGAATATAGAACTGATAGCCAGATTTAGTTCTCAGTGCAGCTCTACTTAAGACTGTGTACCACCTGACATTTAGCTCTGACTGATTTGATGGGACTTTGTACTCAGTAGAACTACTGTAATTCAGTCAGAACCCTTAATAGTACCAACTTTGGTACCCAACCCCAGTATCAGTCCTCATTAATAAAGTGGAACCTCACATGACATGAGATCAGGCTTGTAGTCTCTTAAACACAGGTGGAGGGAAGGAAAGCAAGACAGAGTGAAACAGAGACTGAGTGCCTTTGCAGAGCTTTGGTAGCAAGTCGTAAGCATGGAGAGCAGCCACATCGCTGACATGTGTGATCCATTACAGGCACCAGCAGGGATTTCTGAACAACAAAGTGGCTGTCCCGAGCCTGGAGTTTCTGAAAGACTGGCATGTTTACCTCCAAAAAAGGGTTTGTGAATGAAACAGAGTAAAGAAAAGGGAAGAGAGGTGGAGACTGAAAAGGCGAACACTAGAAAAGCATAAAGAAATATGGAGTACATGTAAGACGAGTATAAGACGGAAAATGAGACAAAGCGTAATCTGTTTTGGAGCAGATTCTTTCTGGCCGGGTGTAGTGGAGGCCGTAATTTAGAGTGGCTTGAGGAGCTGTTACACATCCGCTGGCCAGCCGGAGTGGTGTATGTTGTTTCCGGATGTGTTTTTTCGCCTCTTTTCCAGAATGTTCCATGTACGGGGGAGACAAATACAAGTTAAAGTTCCAGCTGAGCTGAACAAACACAGCTAAAATAGCTCCTCACTCCTCCCTGAACTGCTTCTCCCAGATTCCTCGGTTTGGTTCATTGTAGGGGGTTCAGTATTGGGTAGAGCTTCATAAGCAACACTAGCAAAGCCATAAACTACAGAAAAAGACTAAACTGCAGGTTCATCTGATCTGCTGCAACTCAGGGATGACTCCACAAAAATTCTTAAACTCTTATCACTCCCCTGTAGTTTTTAGGACTACAAAATAACTAAATATAACAAAAGTTATCACATCAACACAAAACAAAATACGTTTCAACATAGTGTTGCTAGACTTTTGCTAGGTGGTTGCTAGACTGTTTCTATATGGTTGCAATGTGGTGGCTATGCGCTTGCTGTGTGGTTGCTTGCCTATTGCTATATGGTTGATAGGCAGTTACTATGGTATCCAAGGTGGTTGCTATGGTGTTGCTAAGCGGTTGTTGTGGTATACTAGGTGGCTGCTAAGCTGTTGCCAAGTGGTGGCTAGATGGTGATTCTAAGTGATTGTTAGGTGTTACTGAAAATGAATTCAAGCCTATGAGAAGAGCAAGGGATGAATAAAAGTCATAAAAAGGAGTGAATGTCAGAACTGAGGCATGAATAAAGGACACAGAAGAGTGCAGGTCAGTAGTGAGGGATGAATAAACGACACAGAGAAGTGTAGGTCAGTAGTGAGGGATGAATAAAGGACATAGAAGAATGCAGGTCAGTAGTGAGGGATGGATAAAGGACCTTTATTATTTTCAATTTAGTCTTGATATATTACTTGCTAATACAAATATACTGTACAAATTTTACAGTGTATGTTCCTGTATTCGAGCTATTTTACTGTATTTACTGTATTTTGTTGACAGCTGTAGAGTTATGTATTTATTACAGAGATCGCATGTAACAGACATGTTAATTAAAGTGTGAAATTGTGGCTGTGTTCTATCAAATAAACTTCTGGTCTTAGACAATACATTTTTAGTTAACAGTGACAACCCTGCTTCCTGTTATTTGTGTAGAAACATGTCATATAAACATAATCGTTCATTATATAGTTCTGATTTAACTTTTATTATTTCCAGGAAATAGGTAGGGAGTGATGACTGGACGTAAGAAGATACAGGAAATAAGTAGGGAGTGATGACTGGACGTGAGGAGACACAGGAAATAAGTAGGGAGTGATGACTGGA
>BRDA01037419.1:2500-21858 GCA_036984385.1 Crenuchus spilurus | reverse complement strand
TGGTTTCACAGAAGTGTGGTTGACTTGGAGTTACATTGTGTTGTTTAAGTGTTCCCTTTATTTTTTTGAGCAGTGTATATACTGAGTACACTAGTCATATTATGTTTGGCACTCTTTTGACATGAAGTGTGTTAGGCTGTGATGCCAAAATGAACACTAAAACACATTAAGAGAGTGCTGACATTCCTGTAACACTGTGATGTGATTGAAGAGCACAAAATATTACAAAAATTGTTTAAACAAGCCTTTAATGTGTTTTTAGAGTTCCATTGGGCAGCACAGACTAATACACTATTTTTAAAAAGTGGTGAAAATAACATTAGTATATGCAGAATATATTAAGCTTGACTTACACATTAATAATGATTTAGTGGTTTCATTATAACATCCTTTATTCCACAATGGATGTGAGATTACTGAGTCTCATTTGTGTTTCCCAATGATCTCATTGTTTGAGATTGAGAAACTACTGAGATGTTAAGGAGATCTCCTGTTTTTTCTTTCCTCTGGGTTAGCAGTGTTGCACATTACTTTTACCGTGCATGTGCTTCTCTGCCTCAACTCTGAGGTACTTTTTCCTGGCGTAGGATATGTCTGCATCACCTTTGGCACCAATCCCACTGGCACAGTGTTGCTATTTATGTGACTGACAGACTGTCCATTCAGACAGCTGTAAATACCTTCATAATGCATTAACCTCTTCTGTGACTCTTGCAATTCACAAATTAGTGATAATAATATCAACAATAGTGAGAAAATAAATTTGAATGGTCATAATGTGATGCTGAAGTTATTATACACTGAACAGTCACTTCATAAAAATCAGAGTATCTGCACTTATTAACAATTTTATCAGCTCCACTGACCATATAGATGCACTTTGTAGTTCTACAAACTAGAGTGTAGTCCATCTGTTTCTCTGTATACTCTTTTAGCCTCCTTTCACCTGTTCTTTATCAGGACCATCACAGAGCAGCTATTATTTGGGTGGATTGCTCTCAGCACTGCTGTTACACTGATGTGGTGGTGGTGTGTTAGTGCATGTTGCCTTGGTAAGAAAGGATCAGACACAGGAGAGCTGCTGAGGTTTTTAAACATCTCAGTGTCACTGCTGGGCTAAGAATAGCCCACCAACCAAAATTACCCAGTCTACAGTGTCCTGTAAGCAGTGTTCTGTGACCTCATATGAAGGACTAGAGGACCAACTTTATATCTACAATCTAACAGAGTGAACAGTGAATGTTTAAATACAGGTCTGCTGTATCTGATCCACTCATATCAGTACAACACACACTAACACACCACCCTCACTTCAGTGCCATGCTGAGAATGGTCCAACCAAATTTCCAAAAATTAGAATATTGTAAAAAAGTTTGTGTTAATAATTTTATTGAAAATGTATTTTATATTCATTACATGTAAATCTTTCTTTTTTAATTTACTGTTAATAATGTTTGAATAGTAGTTTACTCAAACACGAAATATTGAATTTCTGAATTTCTAAATGTTTGATTTTCTTGAGATATAAACGATACTGATAAACAGTATATAATATATGATAGTATAATATGACAGTTAAGCTTTTTGCATTTAATTAAGAGCAACAATGAACTTTATAAGAGTATTCATATTTTTTTTAGATGTACTAGTAATACGTACTCTGTGATGGTTCTGATCAGTGAAGAACAGGGTGAAAGGAGGCTAAAAGAGAAATTTACAGAGAAACAAATGAACTACAGTCTGTAATTGTAGAACTACAAAGTGCACCTGTAAGATCAGTGGATCTGATTAAATGCACAATGAGTGTAGATACAATGAGGTTTTAATGTTATGGCTAATGTGTGTTTTTGTGTATTTACTTATTGTACTTCCTGTATGTCCTCGCTCATTAATATGGGCACTCTGTTTGTGGTGGATTAGCATTTAGCCTTTAGCACAAGAAACTCTGCTTTGAAGTCAGTTAGCAGTTTATCGTGTGTTAGAGCGGAGAAACCAACAAACACTACTGTACACTTGGGTAGCCCAGCATGACGGGTCTAGAGATCATGGATAGAAAAACATTTTGAATCAATTTAATGTTATCAATATAATGTATTTCATATCTTTAGATTAGAATAGATAAAACGTTTTGCCAATGTGACTGCACACAATAGAATTTGACCTCCACATGTAACCCATCCGTGCAGTGAAACACACACACTATTGAAGACACTAGGCCAGGGGTGGCCAACCCTGGTCCTGGAGAGCCGCATTCCTGCCCAGTTTGGTGATCTCCCTGATCAAACACACCTGATTCAACTCAGCAGGCAATTAGCAAGTTTAATTGTAGTGTCAGAGCAGTGACATCACCAAACTGTGCAGGAATGCGGCTCTCCAGGACCAGGGTTGGCCACCCCTGCACTAGGCTGTGAGAACATGGGCCCAAAGAGGTGGGCAGCCCTTATCCACAGTGCCCGCGGAGCAGTTGGGGATTAGGCACTTAAGTCATGATCTGTCTGGGGATCGAACCAGCAACCTTCTGGTCACAAGACCAGATTCCAAACCACCAGGCAACAACGGCAGCTATGAATGAACTATACATTTTCCTAATTAATTATAAGTTCTAAGTTTTTTTGTTTTTTTTTACTTTGTTATTAACCAGGTATATGTGACGTAAACTCTCTGTGTGATATAAAATCTTGTGTCTCACTTAATGTCTAGTTAACACTTTGGGAAACAGTAAAATGGCGTCTGAACTTGGGTGACCAGATGTCCTCTTTTACCCGGATATGTCCTCTTTTTGAGACTTTAAAAAAATGTCCGGGTGGAATTTCACAAACGTTCGGGATTTTGTTTTACTTGAGAAGCGTTTCGTTCAAAAACTAGTCTCGCCTTCCCCCTATTCTGTTCGGTTTGCTTGAGTGAGATGTTACGCTATATTAAATGTACTTGGGCGAGCATTAGGACCCAGCAGAAATCCAAACCGGTTTCCCTTTTGGCCGCCCAAAAGATCACCGATTGGCTCTGTCGTTTCTTACTAACATGTGATTGGCCGTTACCGCTGTCACTCCCTCAACATGGTAAGTTGTTTACATGTGGAGCATTTGTTCTGTCTGTGTCACATCAGCTAGACGTATTTTAATAACAGAGGTTTAATAATAAAATTCATAAACATTAACATTTGAGTCTGTGTCTGTGTGCGTGTGTCTACCAGTCTGTGATAAGCCATCTATTTACATGCCTCTAAGTGTTAATTTTATGCGACATGCTTTTAACAGTTTATTATTTTTAATATGTAATAATGTATTAATATTTTATTGATTAATATTAGTTTTATAATTTATTATTCATATTAAATGTAATAGTTATTATTAGTATATTATTGCTAGTAAAGTAACTAGTAATTATTAATAAAATATAAATCATAATTTGTCAATATTTATTAATAATTAATGATAATAATACAATTTATGTTCAAGCACCAAAAAAAAGAGAAAGACCTGCTGAGGTGTCCTCTTTTTCATCATCTCAGATCTGGCCACCCTAGTCTGAACTGAAGAGTAGTTTGGACTCTAAGCTGTCTGTACTAGCTGAGATGATTGTCTTAATGTAAACAAAACACTGCTGTACATCACTCAGGATAAGAATGTCTTCCAGATGCCATAAACGTTCATTTTACATTTTAAAAGAACATGTTTGGATGTCATAGAGCTGTCAGTGTTACATCTCCTGTAAATACTGTTTTATTAAAATGACATCCTGGAGGAAACAAAAGAAATGGAAAGAACTATTAAAAAAAATAAATTGGCCATTTAAGCTGTTTCCAGTTTGAAATATTCATACTTTATTGTATAAAGTAACTGCAAATAACCATTGTCTATATTTAATTAATGATGATAATGCAGTGGATGTTTTAACTGCTCACATTTTGCTCTTTGATGGCTCAGGAGACATATTGGAGATTCCTAAAATTTGTAAGAAGTTGCGCAAGACAGAAAAGAGACATGTGACACTTTTGGTCCAGAAGTCACTGACAGCATCAAAACTGAGAAAGCTCTTAGTGTTGGATGAGAAATGACTGAGTTCTTATTGAGACTGCCGTCTTTGCAAATCCGAGTACAATGTGAGACCATATTGAGATCTCTACTCAACCTCAAGGAGCCATGTGAGATTACAGTGATGTGTAGTCAAATTTCACTGTGAAAGAGGAACATCATGGTACATCATTATATAATACATCAAGTTTAGCTTTAGTACTAATTACTTACTATTAACTCACAATAAGGAAATCAGTGCACCCGAATGGATAAAACTAAGAGAGGAAAACAAACAGCACATGAAAGTATGAGTGGTATGACTGGATGAATGTGTTTGTGTGCTGGGTTGTTGCCTGAGGCCCAGTGTTTGCTGTTGTCACAGTCCGGTCACACATATTCAACACAGCATTATGTGGTTTGCAGGCTGTATTTACTGCACCCTCCTGTCTCTTTGACTTACTATAGCGGGTGTTAAATGTGTGTGTGTGGAATTTGGGAAGACAGGGTGTCTCTAGCAGACTTATGTTCAGCATTCGAGCCACGCACAAGGTCGTAGCCGTTTGTCACGCAAATGTGCATCAGTGTGTTCATCAGCTATTTGTCAGAAATAAGTGTTAATTGGGTAGTTACACACAGACGCGGGGGTATTTGTAGCGCATGCAATATTTATGGAGCATTTAGTGTCAGCACAGAAAGACTTGGAGCACAGAACAGAAATCCATTGCTCACAGCAGTACAGTTACTGAACTTACCATATTTAATGTGTGTGTGTTTTGCGTGAGCTTGGAACACATCTGTCATGGGAAATCCATCATTTGCTTGTGTGTGTGTGTGTGTGCGTGTGTGAGTGAGAGAGAGAGAGAGAGAGATGTATGCAATAGCAAAGATGAAGTGACAAGAATCAACCACAGGCGTCTCCAGCATCTGTCACCACCTGCCCATTTCCCCACAGACTCCACACCACAGACAGACAGACAGACAAAGACACACACACACACAGTCGTCTTCCATTTGATATCCTTTTATTTAAGGTTGAAGTGAAGCGAAGCTACACTCTGATCTCTTTCTACTCTGAATCTTTCTCATTCTCTCATTTATTTAGCTCGCTTTTGGAGATTGGCAGACCACAGTGGGTTTTATGGGAGAGCTATTTTGATGGAGTTGATATACAGTGGTAAACCAAACACTGGAGTTGTGTTTTAAATACTTTCTGGTGGGGTGAATTGCAGCCAGCTGTGTGTGTGAAGCTGAAAAACACTGCACTCAACCCGTTCAGCGTTTGTTATGTCATGAAGACACAGCTGGGGCTCACTGTCTTTCTCCCATGTCGCCCTTTATTCACATAAATAATGTGTAACACTGGCAAACAGACAGACGGATAAAGTGGACGGTGATGTGGATGACTGGAGTTGCTTTGTAGTAGTGTTTGAGACAGGAACGTGTGGGCTGTTACATGAATATCTGTGATTGATCAGATAAGATCATTTCCTGTCACTGGGATGGAACCCCCAAGAGTATATCTTCAGTATATTAAGATGATTGATTCCATTGTTTTTACCCAATTTTCTCGGTAGCTAATCGACCCACCTATTCGTTGAGACTCCCCATCACTTGTAATGTCTCTTGACTCTAGGAGGGTGCAGACTTACACAGATCTGCCAATATAGTGCCGCCATGCAGCCAACGCTCTTGGAGGAAAGCACAGTTTCCCTAGTTTTGATGGATCGCCTGTAAGATGCCTGAGCCATCCGATATTAATTAGTAGTGCTGGGAAGAGTGTGTCATCTTACCCCACCAGAGAGGGCACAGCCAATGTTTGCTCTCTCGGACCTTGGGTGCCCATGGCAAGCAGCATGTCCTGGGATTTGAACTCGCTATCCTCAGATCACAGCATCTTAGTCTGCTGAGCCACTCGGGGCCCGATTGATTAATTTTTTGTATGTTGTATCGACTCAACTCACCCTGTCCTGACTACAGTCTTTTAGGTATTTTATATAAGGATGTGTTTACTGTTTGTGCCTGCATTAATATATTTGTAACTTATTTATATACTTATAAAAAGCTGTTCATCTGTTCAATGCTTATTAACTCAGAAAAACAAATATTAGAATGAATGCAAATGCCATTAATAGAGTAAGTAGTGATTTTTTGTTTGTATGCAAACCTCTCCTCATGGCAGTAAGGTATTATTTATTCTCATCCAATACCTAGTTTGGCAAATTAGTGCTTCATTATGTTTATTCAAGTGGGCTGGAGATTCCTTGATGAATGTGATGTGATGACTAAAAGAAGAGCATCTGGAACCAAATTTCAAACCACATCACTTTGAACTGATTATAGTTTCATTATATAAACAACTTCTATTGTGCAGTGGAAACCTCTGCAACCTCTTTTTCTTGTAATTTCTTTGGATTCTCACACGAAAACCTTACAGGGTTGACTTTCTCAAGTGCCACGCCCGATCGTCTACCCGGATTTTGCGTCATCACCCTAGTGCAGTCGAATGTCTGCCATATTGCTACCTAACTAGTTGGTGCTTGGTGGTTCATCGACAGTTATCACACCAAATGTTGGCCAATTCCATCTGCTCCCGTATAAATGCCCGCACCTTGGTTACATTCCGGCGCTATAAAACCATTTAACCCACTTATGTGAAGAGTCTTAACTTGCTTAGCTTAGTGTTAGCTAGTTAGCTTATTGCTAAACTAGCACTAGCTAGTTAGCTTGCCGCTTATACAAACAGCTCAGGCGTCTGTAATGATCCCCGTTTATCCCTGCATCTTAAGTAACACCCTGTTAATGAAAAAATCCATCCATCCATCCATTATCACACCCACTTAATCCTTATAAGAGTTAATGAAAAAATATAAATCTGAAAACACAAACAGCAAAGCAATATGGAGGACATTCGGCTGTACTCGGGTGATGACGCCAAATCCAGGGGTTTCCGAACGAGTAGAAAACGTCACCGGGTAGACGATCGGGCACGGCACTTGAGAAAGTAAACCCTGCGACGTTTTTGTGTGAGACTGTGTTGTGCAAGACACTAAAGCTTCTTTTTGTTTAAAACACAATTATACAAAGTGCATTGTTTATTGTTTATTATGAGAACATACCTGTCAACATTGTGATAAAGAGGGATGTTTTCTGGGTTATCGGCAAATACATAAACTTTACTTTCACCTTCAAACTTCCAGGACTAGTGCCCAAACATGGTGCCTCCCAAACCACAGTGCCATGACAAGTGAAGGGTCATTTGTGCATGCTCACCTCTGTCTCTGGGTTGGGTTGCAAGGTGCCATGACATAGTAATACTAATAATAATAGGTTCAATTTATTATCCAAGGATGCTTTACCAAGGAGCAGAAGAGCATTATGCAGTAAAGAGGGTAACCCTAACCTATGAAAGATGGAGAGACTCCTGGGAAGATTAGCATTGTGAATGCACCATTATACTCCTATGTATGACCAACATAAATGGTTTAAAATGGAACATTTCTATGACATTTGCACAGTACTATGTGTATTTCCATTTCAGTATGTCTGCTCCAGTAAGCTTTAAATATTTAAACATATTTTAGTGAAGGTTGGTGTAAATGAGCATATGTTCATGGATTAAATGTATTTGTGAATGTGTCAGTGTGTGTATGATGGATTAGGCTGTGGACAGCAGGAGTCGTCTCTGAGGATTGAAGAGAATGAGATTACAGAATACATACACACACACAGAGCAAACATCTTACAAACCACACATGCACACACACACACTCAGTGTGAAGTGTTAGCCTCTATTCTCTGCATGTGTGTGTGTGTGGTATATAAACAGAAACAATACTGCCTGCTTTTAGCTGATATTATTGTATGTTTACAGAAGAAGTGAAGAAGCACGTTTTGGAGGACCTGCGCAGAGCCATATATAGTCATAACTCCAAGCTGTAGTGTTTGTGTCTCTGTCACTTCTATAAATACAGCCACAGCACTAAACAGAGCCGGAGAAGGACATCAGCTTCATGAGCACTCACAGTGTCTCATCCAACTTCATAACAGCAGTCATTATTAAACCTATGCAGCTGATCTGCATAGCACAATTCATTTATGTCAGTTTTATCCTTGACTGCTCCGAGTGCTTGCTGCATTTACTCGTATTGATGAAGTGCTCATAAAACCACTCTAAATCACACCGTGTGCCATAAAGGTGCGTGTTTGTGTTTTGTTTTTTTCCTTCTTAGGGTCACAGACTTGGATCTGAATCTCCTTTCTGCTTTTTTCTACATCCCTCTCGCTCGTTCTCATATAGCATTTATTCTGAAATTAGCTTTTAATAGAGTTTCTTCATTTTGCTGCAGTATCTAGATGTTGGAACATTGCTGTGCTGAGTTTGATTGTAATTCAACCATAAGAGCATTAGGGTCAATGATGGATGATTAGTTTTGGATCATAAACACGACTCCAGCTCAACCCAAACGTACTGGCTGAGACAAATTTATTTATATAGGTCTTTTTACAACTAATATCACAAAGCAACTTTACAGGGATAGTAATAACAAAACACAAAAGCCCCAGTGAGCGAGCCAACGGTGACAGTGGCAAGACTCCCTCAGACCAGGATGAAGAAACCTTGGGAGGAACCAGAGTCACATGGGGCACCAATCATCCTCTGGTCAGCTAATTATAATGTTGATACAGACAGTCCCATAATCCTATGATGGTTGTAGTGCTCAGGTGTACCAATATAGTGACAGTAGTGAAACAGGAATGATGATGATGATAATAATATCAATAATGTCCACAAGTGGCTCAGCAGGCTAAGATGCTGACACTATGACCAGAGGATCGCGAGTTCAAATCTCGGTCATGCTGTTTGCCATCAATAGCTGGGGCCCAAGAGAGCAAAAATTGGCAGCGCTCTCTCTGGGAAGGTAGATGGCGCTCTTCCTCTCCCCAACACTTTGCAATGTCCATTGGCTCACTCGTCTACTGATTGGTCAATTCGGAGCTGGAAACCCTGAGCTTTCCTCCAAGTGCATTGGCTCCCCAGTGACAGTGTATCAGCAGTAGTTCGAAAAGAAGATGGTGGCTGTATCACATGCAACGGAGGAGGCTTGTTTGACTCATAGAGTCAGGGGCATTGCAAAGTGCTGGGTAGAGCCCCCTAGCAGACGGGATGGGTTAATTGGTGATTACTACACAGGAATAGGGGATGAAAAATGAGCAAAAATAAAAAAATAAGTTAATAATAATAATAATAATAATAATAATAATAATAATGGTAGCAGCAAATGTGAATGTGGTCAGTAGTGTAGGACATCTGAAGCAGGTCACAGCAGTTGGTGGTTGGTGAGCAGCTGGTCTAAGATGGCATCATCCAGAGATATAGTACTCAATCTTCCATCACTGTCGGGCCAGACCGCTGGGCAAGCACTCACTCGGAAAAAGACAGAGGCGGAATTAGTAATTTGGGTTTATAGGGTACAAGGACTATGAAACTTATCAGTGTGTGGCTGCAGAACTATATAGAACAGCCTACCTAAAAGGAGAGAGCCATGGGAGCTCCCTGACACATTGACATCCCTCCACTCCACCATCAACAAACTCCATCACTCCAGAGACTCCTCAGTTTCACTACTCCACTGGGACTTTATAACACTCTAGAGGACACTTCGCATTGGGCATAGTCACCTTAGGCTTATATAGCAGCTCTATTATTCTATTCAGTCACCATCACCATTCACACCTCAGGTCTGTTCTGGTGTGAGGTTTTCTTTCACATCATGAAGAGAAGCTTGTGATTGGCTTAGACATGTGTCAATCATTATAGAGTATCTTCGGTTGACCAGCATCAGTAATGGGTGCATTGCTTAACGCTTACTATTTAGAAGGGGTTTGTTCTGTACTATATCTTGTATCTTCATCCAAGTATTGATTAGCTTTGCTGTGTGCAGGTTCTTTTTCTGTTTGTGAAAGTGCAGTAAAAGCAGTGGCAGTGTGAATGCTGTTTTACTATCTGCACTGCTGCTGAGTGAACCTGGGTGGCCTGGATATTGGGGGTGTAAGGAAGAGGCGGATGGCTTGTTCTCTTATAGACTCTTTAGATCACTGATCAATATTTTGGGTCAGCTTCTCACACTCTTTATGAGGTCAGTTCACTGAGCACACACACACACACACAAACACACACACACGGGCCTTTACATCTCAAGTCTCACTCCATCTAACAAAAGTGCAGTGGGGTTTCCTAGGCTGCCTGAGTAGGCCACTCCTAAATCCATACTTCTTAGCTTCTGAATTGGTGCTGAAATTGCTCAAACGTATTGAAATATTTAGGAGAAATACTGTAATAGGATTGTAGAAGGGTATTTTTACTGTGATCATTGTAGCTTTTTGCTCATGTTGCTTTAATGTCACCAATCTCAGCATGATGACTAACGCATAGACAAAAGCACACAAGCTGAATTCTAAAGCAATATCAGTACAAAACCCAATTTATACAACTATCTTTGTAAATGTAATGAATCAGCCAAGATATGTCTTGTGTCAAAAGTTTGCTTCTTTCTTTTTGCATAGAAGCCTAAGTCTAATCTAGCCAGTAAGTGATGGAAGCTGCTACCCCACCAATTAGCATTTCTGCTACACTGTCACTGTCTATATAAAACACACATATCCATTTTGGGGATGTTTTGTTTTTTTGCTTAATTTGGCATTATGCTACACTTTCCTGATGGTTGTACTAATAGAAATTGTTATGAATAACATTTCTTCATTAACTTAGATTGACAGTAAAGATGGTTTTTACCCTCTCCTGTAACGTAGCCATTTTGGAGATGCTTGTTTTCATTTGGACAGTGATGTTATAGTGGTGTCATCACATTGTAATCCTACGTCAATTCTTTTAGCCCCAAAATTTGCAGTGATGCAGTTTGGTTTGATACTGTTCAATGCGATAATAATTTTTTCTTTTACTCTTATTAGTTCTGTGCTCCTCTTGTCCATGTTTATAGGTAATGGTTTACCATACTGTGTCAGAAATTAACCAAGTACACTTTGAACAATGAACATGCCCTGGCTGATTGGCTACATTTGAGGTAAAGAGGTAAGTGTGCAGAACGGATGTGTCACTGAACTTTTTCTTTAAAACCTTCTGTTTTGTGTCGTTTGGGTTTGAGTTGTGATGAGGTCAGTGTTTGCTCTAGGGTAGTGATGGTCAGTGGCAGCATGAGGACTTCAGCATGAATCAGCTCACAAACACATGCTATTTAAAACTCTACTCTCCTGTGGCCAGAGCAGCTTCTTACACACATCCACACAGTTTTACTTACTCACACAATCCTTACTGCACAGCTGTCATGAGTCCTTTTCTCAAATTCTGGACAGAGAATCAGGTTCAAACATTGGGCCATATTTCATAGGACAAGGATGCTGATCTGGCATCAGTTAATCCATGAAATATAGGCAAAGCCTGATCCTAGAGCAGTGTTCGAGATTTTTGATAAAACATTTTCCTGAGTTGCCCTTTCACACACCAGGGACTGTCCATGTCAAGAGTGTTCTTACATGCCAGAAGTACTCTGTGTACTTGGACATACATGCAATATCATTGAAAGAGTGGAAAGGCAAGTAGAAAAGAGCATGTAGCAGCTACACTCCATGCAAAATGATCTCCCTGCTGCAGCATTTTGGATGTCCAGCAGAAGCACAAGAAGCTCATGTGGAAGCCTAAGATAGGATAGAAAAGGATAGATGTTTTATAGAATGTTGATATACAGTAGATGTTGTTTTCTCATGTTTCAGTATAGATTTGAGTGTGTTCGTAGAGATGGACCAGTCAGTGTTTTTTGGGGTAATAGAGCCACACACATTGGGGTAATAGAGCCACATTCAGCCACATTCACAGCCAGTAATCAGCCACATTTTTATTATTATTATTATTATTATTATTTTTATTTTATTTGTATTTTTTTTTGCCAATTTTCTCCACTTCCCAATGTGGTAGAAGCCAATTATCTCATCTGCTAGGGGGTTCTCCCCATCACTTTGCACTGTGTGATGCAGCCACTGCCTCTTTTCGAACTACTGCTTGATACACTGTCACTGGCGAGCCAACATGCTCGGAGGAAAGCGCATGGACCAGTCAGTAGATGGCGCCATCTACCTGCCCAGAGAGAGCACTGCCAATTTTTGCTCTCTTGGACCCCGGCTGTTGATGGCAAACAGCATGACCGAGATTCGAACACGCGATCCTCAGGTCATAGTGTCAGCGTCTTAGCCTGCTGAGCAACTCGGGACCCAGAATCAGCCACATTAAAAATGTTGTGGAACTCCAGCTGTGAGAGTCTGTGACGTCTGGTTAGTTGTGTTTACTAGCTTTGCTGTGTTACAGCGCTGTTACTTACTATACTGGGTTGAGTGTTTATCTGATTAGAGGTGTTATAAGTCTTTACTCTGCTTCCTCCATGAGACACGTTAAATTTACACAGTTTTCAAACACGTTTGAGTCAGATATGGTACAAAAAAACAGCAGATTGACTGTATTCTAGTAGCACTCTGACCGGATATCAACACTGGCTGTAATAGCTTTCCTCAGCTGTGATTGAGGTCTGCACTGCTATTTAGCTTTTAAAATGAGGAACTTCTACAGCATCCAGTTCAACAATATGACCAGTTCTCAGGATCGCCAAAATGATCAGCCAATCACTGATTGCATATTTTGGCCGATACAAATACTTAGCTGATTGATCATACGTGTTAGATTTGGTGAAACCCACAATAACACAGCAGACCATTTGAACACACCCACTCTGCTGTATTCACACATAGGCTCAACTGGACCTTACACAGACTTTGTTTTAGGTCCATTTAATACCCAGTCAAACTCCATGGACATTTATGCTCTCACGTATATAGAAATATGTTGAAAACAGCTATAGAATCTAGTCTTGGCTTTGCCCATGGGTCATGTGACTCACATGGCATATACTAGCAAGGCTAATATGTTGTCAGTTATCCATATGCCACCAAAAGTGCTCCAACACAGTCATGAACTCTGCAAGACCTTTGAAGGTGTCCTGTGATATCTGACCTCAAGACATTAACAGCACACTCTTTCAGTCTTTCAGCTCCTTGACCAAGTGGCTTCCATAATTTTTTCTCCAGCATCTGCAAAAGAATCAAGTGTTCTCTTACCATCTAATATATCTCAGACCTTCAAATGCACTATTGTGTCATCTGTGAGTGATATTAATGTGGCAGATTGGTTTAGTGGTACATGTACAAACACTCTCTATGATTTGTTACATTATTTTCTTGCTTCTTCTTCTAAAGCTTTTATATTCTTCTAATGCTTCTGTTCATCCTGTTTCCCTGCATTGGTCTGTATATCACGGGCATGTCTGTTTATACGGCACCCATGAGACCTGTACCATTTGTCAACATGAATGATCTCATGTTGAGATGGTGAGAAGCAATCAGTAAAATGACTCTGCACATACATCTAATTACTGCCCTTCTGATACAATGGCAGTCATGATATTTACAGCCTTACCCTGCCAATCTTAAATCTAGACAAAACATCATATTTGTCATTTTTAGTTTGTTATGAAAGGATAAAATGACAAAAATCCTGCACTTAATCACTGGATTTACATATCGGACTCCGAGCCCAGCCCATTTCAATGTACATACATGTACATACACACACATTACACTTATATAGCGCCTTTCTAGACACCCAAGGACGCTTTACAATCGACACACTTCATATACACACACTCTGGCAAGAAGTGGCAGCCAGTTGTGCACAGCATACTCTCAACCAGAAGCGACCGTCCACCTGGAGCACTGCATCGAGCACTAGGGGATCACCTTGGACAGAGTGCCAACCATATCTGGGCATACACACATTCATACACAGACATACACATTCATACACACACCAGGGTATTTTTTTAGAGTAGCCAGTCCACCTGATCTACATGTTTTTGGACTGGGAGGAAACTGGAGTCTCCAGAGAAAACCCACGCAGACACGGGGAGAACATGGAAACTCCGCTCAGATGGGGACTCGAACCCAAGACCTCAGCGCTGAGAGACGAACGTGCTAACCACTAAGCCACCATGCCGCCCCGTAGCTATATTCTATATAGCTATATTCTACAGTAACATCACTAGCTCTTCAAAGTGGTCATCAGGAGTGTTTTGCTGAATGAAGCCCTCGACTCCTTCAGAAGGCTCTTTTGTTCCATGCCAACCTTCCTGCTGACTACAGCTGTACTTAGACCCTTTGGCACCTTTAATGCAGCCTCAGTTCCACCAGGTCCTTGTGAACTTTTTGCAACACACCAATAACACTGTATAAATTTGGGGAATTTGCAGGCCAGTCAAGGTGTGAATGCTCATTGAATGTTCATCATTCCAATCAGTCACATTTGCATTCTGTAAGCATGCGATTGTCATCATGGAATGCAGGGATGGGAATGTTATAGTCCTCTGTAAGATGATGAGCAAAAAGCAAAACCTGGTTGGCCAACAGTTCAATGTAGACATTGTGGTTCAGGTTTATTTTCACATTAACCAAAAGTTCCATTTCCATATAATGAACTAAAACCCCAGAAGATCAAAGAACCTCATCCAGTTTGAACCACACCTTGCACACAATCCTCATTGAAGGCTTCCTGAGGTGTATGATGAACATGACACCAAGCACCATTCACATAATGGCATAAATGAGATTCATCTGACCAGATAACACATGTACAGTCATGAGCAGTCCAATTTTTGTGTCTCCAGGCTTCTAGCTTGCCTCTCTTCTCCATATGTTCATGGAGTGTGCTTTTAGAATTTGGCTGTGAAGGACCTACAATGTCTAGAAGCAGCTCTTGCCTGGAAGTGAAGTGGTTTTCATTCACACTTCTGATGAGAATTTCCTGATGACTGGGATTTTTGCCATTGCTGATAGTCCCGTATGACCATAGGCTTTGATACACCTGCAAATTCAGCTACTTCCTTCACACTATAACCTTTGGTACGCCCAGTGATGGACAGTAATGAAGTACATTTACTTGAGTTCTGTACTTAAGAACATTTTTTGAGTATTTTTACTTTACGTGAGTATTTATTTTTTGGTGAACTTATGTCTTTCACTCCACTACATTTCAAAGACAAATATTGTACTTTCGACTTCCTACATTTCTAGGAAGCTTGCCATTACTCGTTCCTTTTGGATCAGCGTTAGGGTTGAGACAGAGACTCGTTTCAGACGAGTATCCGGTATGGTTAAAGCATTGTTGACGAGTAACGAGCATGATACGAGTATAAGTCGTCAATATCCATGCTCGTGCTGAAGGAAAATCCTCATTGGGAAACTGACTGTTTTCACAATCTGGCCAGTCACACAGAGCACCCGCCGTTCAATACACAGACATATCTCTGCAACCACTGCAGCATCTCACACACGCACAGACAGTCACAAGACAGACCTGAAAACGGCTCGTGTTGTGTTGGTCACTGCCTCCACTCCGGTTGGGTTTTTTTTTTTTTTTACCGTCTGCTTTCTCCAAGTTTGGTTGGTGATATAAAGTCAGTTGAAAATGGAAAACTTTGCTCGTACTGAACGCGGTGCTTTTGAGAAGAATACAGTGAACAAAGCTGACATATAAACAATACATATAGAAACTTCTGATCAATCCATATCAATTTCTGACTTAAAATAATATACTGATTTAAGCCCCACCCACTTCTGATTAAACCACGCCCAATTCTGGTTTAGGCCCCACCCACTCAGAGTATAGATAAGGATACAGATCATTTAGATGGTTGAACAGATACAGATACAGATAGTGGTGTACTCGCTCATCCTTACTGAAGTTTTACAGGTGGTGTAGACTTTTTGTTGTAGAGTGGTTCTACATGTCAATATATCAGGTGGTTTCAGCAAGTTACAAAACAATACAGCAATGTACTGATATTAGAAAATATAATTTGCACTTTTGAATACTTGAGTATTTTTAATGCATGTACTTTTGAATATTTAAGTATTTACAAAAGTAAGTACTTCAGTACTTTAACTTGAGTAAACTTTTGACTGAGCAACTTTTACTTGTAGTTGAGTAAATTTTGACCACGAGTATCAATAATTTTACTTAAGTACTAGAGTTGAGTACTTTGTCCACCACTGGGTACGCCCAAATGCATTCACTTCTTTTTGCCAACCATTAACATCAAACGTGACATCGACTGCACTGTACCATCTGTTCTCAATCTATGAATCCCATCACACACCCCACA
Organism: Crenuchus spilurus; assembly: GCA_036984385.1. Lineage (NCBI taxonomy): Eukaryota > Metazoa > Chordata > Actinopteri > Characiformes > Crenuchidae > Crenuchus > Crenuchus spilurus. The sequence continues at coordinate 5,564 of BRDA01037419.1, read as the reverse complement.
GGTATTTATAGCCTGATCATCCTTATGTAATGCTATCTACAGAAGCCAAAGTTACTACCTCCTTAAACAAGCAAAATGACTCTTTTTTTGTCCGGGGGCTTATTACGCAGTTATTATTATGTGGTATGCTTCTAGACATTCTGACTTGTTTAACGTGATTTAATATAGTGAAATTCTTCCATCATTCTCCAATGTTTTGACAACAAATGCTTGAAACAAGCTGCATCCTTTCTGGAAGAAGATGATTTCTGTAGATAAAATGATGAAGCAAATAAAAATGCTTAAAAAGTTAAATAACCTTATAAAATTCTACCACCATCGAAAAATGTCAAATATTAGACAGCTGCAGCTACTTTACTACACCATTGGAGTGACTTTCTGGTGCCTCTTTTAGTCATGTGTTAATTCAGACACAGGTCACATTAGTGCCATTAATATCCTTCACATGAGTGCGCTCACCTCATCAGGCAGCAGAGCAGAGCAGTAGCTGTTGAGTGGTGAGTCAGCAGCAGTTGGGGGATGTCCATCTGCTGCAGGTCAGTTTTCTGGGCGTCAGTGCTCATCTCCTGCAGCCTGCTCATATAATCTAAATCAGGCATCCTGAACTGTTTCATATGCAGGGATAATAATAACACGGGATATGTAAAGGCATTTAATAGGTTTCCAAGCAACTGGACATTCTTTCTTTAAGCTTGTACAAAGTATTTAAGCAGTTAACTAATAGTGTATATTTTGCAAATAGTGATGTTAGGGGTGCATACCTGCAAAAATTAGGCTGTAAACAAAATTGAGATATTGTTTTGTTGGACAACCAACAAACTTTACTTTCACTTTCAAAAAAGTTTGGGCTGGAGCCCAAAACTAATAAACAGCGCAATGACAAGTGATGCAAATCAGACAGGGTTGCAATCTGTCCATTAAACTCCAACGTAAACAAGTAGAACAAGAGTGAGCCTCTAAGTTCAGCATTAGCAGACTTTGCTGATTGGTAATGTTACCACAAGTGGCTGAAGCTTATCAGATATACATGTAACATAATTTGACTTTGTATTTTAGAATTGTTATGGGTCACCATCATTACTAAAAGTATGTTTTCTTGGAACATTGTAACTTGCATGGGGGTGTAAGTGGAGGAGGCAGGATGCAGCGGTGGGATCCACACGTGAAATATTTATTATAACAAAACACAACTAAGAAACAAGACACTGATGGCTACTGAAACAAAACAAACCCTGTGAAAACTGACGATAACAGTGGACTAACAACTTTCACAACATTAACTACATTTACGACTGACATTCAGGAACAATTAATGACTCACAATGAACGCAGAAACAAAAGGGAGCTTAAATATCAAACCTAATCAAAGGGGAAGGAACGAGCAGGGCTGTGGAATTAGATGACAAAGGTGCAGAACATTAGCAGACAGGATGACGTAACAGATGGGGACACAGAGACATGACATAGATGAAAACAAAGCATACACGGGCATGGGAAAACGTAAACAAACAAGTACAAGGCGGTGCAGGGAGAGGGCAGAGGTGGGGTTGTAACAACAATATTCAGTTTAAAGGTGGGTGACCCTGCATATTTGAGCCGTATGTAAACTGAAAGCCTCTGAATATGAGTGGCTACTGTTTCTGGTCCCACCACTCTACTTGGAACAAGTGAGTACAGAAGTGATGAAGGCATACATGCTGTTTCAAACCTGGAGTAGCCTTGTTTATGTTGTTTCTGACACTGTGCAACATGCTGCTTTCTATAAAAAATGGCCAAAAGTATGTTTCTCAACAACTTGAAGGCAGTTAATGCAGTTTTCACAGTGCTAATTTTTGTGCCTAAGCATCCATTGATTGATACCTATGCTTGCATTTTAATCACAGCTGTAAGAAATTTTTCTCTGTCTAAAATTTCAATTTTTTTTCCAATGCTCCTGAGCTGACAAATGTAATTGCAAATGGCTCCAGCAGTGATCAGACTGATCTGCACTAATTCAATTCATTATGGAACTGACTGTAGGTAGATATGAAACACTGGGTTGAATGTAACTAACTTGCATTCCGTACACAGACTTAATCTATGTATGTTTATATGTGTATCTGGAGGGAAGTCTGTGATGTTTCAGAAGGAGGTCGTCATACACTAGCACTCATCAGACTCCTGGGAGACTAAATGACATCAGTGCACTTCCTGTGTCCCCAGGGCATTGTGTGGTTATTGATTGCTCGTGTCTGGTTTTAATTATGCTCCAGCACAAATGAAAGAAGAGTGGCATCAGTAGACACTGCCAATCAATCTGATGCACAAGCGAGACTCTGTGGCCCTTGTTCTGACCAATCAGCATACGGCTAGGTTTTGGTGACCTTGGTCACTAAAGGGGTATGACCTCTGTTCTTAGACAGATCAGGGATTGCAAAGAAACTAAGGATGTTTGTGTGTTTGATTTTTTTAGGTGTATTGAGAGAGAGAGAGAGAGAGAGAGAGAGAGAGAGAGAGAGAGAGATCTGAAGTCGAAGGAAAGTGCCCAGTAGGAACTTGTTTGGGGCTTGAGGCAACCCAGTCACTCTATCTATCTTTCTCTCTCTCTCTCTCTCTCTCTCTCTCTCTCTCTCTCTCTCTCTCTCTCTCTCTGTGTCACTCTATGTCTAGCAGTCTTTCTTCCCTTAACTCTTTCTGTCTATCAGTCTCTATCTCTGCCTCTGTCTTTATCTTATCTCTCTTTCTTTCTCTACTATGTTGTCTTTTTTCCCCTTTTTTCCTTTCTTCTGTTCTGCTATAGGTCTTCTGTCTGAACTGTGTTCAGTTGTAGTTCTGGAGATTTGCTGTTTTTCCATTCTTAGCATCGGGCACTATTTTTAAACAATCAGTTTAAATGACTCAGTGGCATATTTACAGACACATCTGCAGGCAGCCTTATCTGTGCAGATGTTGTAGAACAGCTCTAACACTCCCCCTAGTGTCAATTTCACCACTCTACAGGCTGATAAGGACATGGCTGATAAACCTGTTCTTTTGTTTTAAGTCAACAATAATTAAATATATATATATATATATATATATATAT
>BRDA01037415.1:0-14631 GCA_036984385.1 Crenuchus spilurus | reverse complement strand
ACAAAGGACTTCTTCCAGGAGAATAACATCACTCTTTTAGACCATCCTGCATGTTCCCCTGATCTAAATCTGATTGAGAACATTTGGGGATGGATAGCAAGGGAAGTTTACAAAAATGGACATCAGTTCCAGACAGTGGAGGCCCTTTGTGAAGTTATCTTCAACACTTGGAGCAACATTCCCACTAGCCTCCTGAAAACATTTGCACCAAGCTGCCTAAATGATTGTTTGAAGTGATCAACAAGAATGGTGGAGCTACTCATTACTGAGTCCTTTTTTTGACACTTTGATTTCTGTTTTGAGGGGGTTTTCAGGTTTTTTTGAACTATGGTCTTAAACTTTTGATCAGCTGTGAATAAATTGTTGTTTTCAATAAATTCCCTGCTCAAAAGTTTTTGTCTCTTGCACACATATCTTCTTTTAGCATTGTGAAGCTCTACTTAGATCCTTCATTACTGGGCTGACTTAGTGGTTAGCATGTTCACCTCTTAGCACTGAGGTCTTGGGTTTGAGTCCCCATCTGAGCGGAGTTTCCATGTTCTTCCCGTGTCTGTGTGGGTTTCCTCCAGGAATTGGCTATTCTAAAATTACCCTGTTGTGTATGTATGTATGTTTGCCCAGATATGGTTGGCACTCTGTCCTGGGTGATCCCCCTAGTGCTCCATGCAGTCCTCCAGGTGGACGGTCGCTTCCGGTTGAGAGTACACTGTGCGCAATTGGCTGCCACTTCTCGTTGGTGTGTGTGGTTGAGTGTGTGTAAATGGAGTGTGTTGGTTGCAAAGCGTCATTGGGTATCTAGAAAGGCGATATATAAGTGTAACATTCATTCATTCATAAGATTTTGATCAGGAGTGTATTACTAAAATTGTCTGCAAAAATCAAGTCAATCCCAGTAATGATGCTTCAGGACAGTAGTGGATTATTTGTTCTCTTGACCACTGTCAGTTACAGTATAAACATCTAGTCTACTGGATCTCAAAAGGATATACTCACACAATTGTGGCACACACAGTGGAGGGTCTGAGACTGTAAACTCAATCAAGTATATTTCATCCCACACAAACACAGAAGTTAAATGGGTTAAATGGTTTGTTCCTGGCCCCCAGTTTAGAATGAACAATGCCAGTAAAGGTTTTGTTGCTAGCATTTGTGGTAATTGCATCACACAAGCTCTGCGTTACAAAAAGTGCAGCACTGGTTTATCATTTAGCAAGACCTGGAACTGCAGCCCAAATGGTAGTTAGGCTATCATAAGGCTAATCCCTTACAACTGCAGAATCACTTGATGCTTGAAGAGCTCAGCTGGAACTGTGTGAAAGTGTGAATGATGGAACAAGCTAACATTATGGATGCTACAGATGTAGCAATTACGTGAGAAAAAAAAAATCTGTTAGCAACCTCATTTCCCATAGGCCTGTCCTACAGCATTTCTCACTTTTTCAGATGCAACATCTGCCTCATTTTGTCATTAATCTCACTTTACTTCCCCTCCAAATACAGTGCTTTTGTTTCCCTTAATAAAATTTGTCAAATGAATGGATGTGTTTGGTTATGTTTTCCAGTTTCAGAACACATTATACAATCCCTTGCAGCAGTCCTCCATTGATGACCTCATGGGGAGTACTCTAGACAGGCTTAATTTAGATTTATGCCTGTACGTGCTGTAGTACAATTTGTTTAACTGCAAAAACCAGGATGGGGGGATTCATTTTCAGCACAGGTGCGCTGTCCACATTTCCTTATCACAGCAAGACAAAATCTCTGACTATGTTCACACAAGAAGCCCAAGTCCAATGTGGGCCTACCTAGATTGTATCCAGATTGGACTTTGGAATCATTTGCTAAACACACATGTATCTCTTTTTGAATCTTCATGTTAACACTTGACTAAAAGCATTGAGATCATTGAGAAAAGCAGATATCTGTACTTTGTGTCATTTGAATGTTCCATGAGTGTTGACATTTTGTAATATTTTGAATATCTTTTACAAATATGCATAAATGCGAGCCATCAGGCCCCTGCAGCTGATCCAGAACGCAGCTGTTTGGGGGTCCATCTCAAGTTTTCCCACATCACTCCACTAATGCTTGCCTACAAAGCAAGAAATGGACCAGTCCCTCCCTACCTAATGGCAATGGTCAAGTCTTGAGTTGCACTTTGAACACTTAGAGCTTCTAGTACGGCTTGGACTGACCTGGCATCCTTCAAGACATGAGGAAGACTGGCATCAACACTCTTCTGTGTCCTGGCACCCAGGTGGTGGAACAAACTCCCACTGGTTGTTCTAACAGCAGAGTCTCTCACAGTCTTCACACACAGACTGAAGAGCATCTCTTTGTGGAGCACTTAAGCAGCACTAGTTTAAACACTTATTGTAAAGCTGTAAAGCTCTTATATTGTGTATAATTGTGTATCTTTTCTTCTTTCTAGGTATTGGTGATGGTTTAGTTCTAACAGTGTCTGAACTGAAGAGTAGTTTGGACTCTGTACTAGCTGAGATAATTCTCTTAATGTAAACAAAACACTGTTGTACATCATTCTGGATAAGAACGTCTGCTAAATGCTGTAAATGTAAATGTAAATGTAAATATAAATACCATTCTTATCACTCATTTGATTGTATTTCTGACAGTCAATATCTTTACCAAATGTGCAGGTTGGATGCTCACTTTTTGTATTAAAAAGATCCTTGTATTATGTTACCTGTATTTTCTCCTCACAAAGCTTGATATTGATGTTGTGTTTGTAAAAGATTAATTACCTCAGAGCATTGTGAGGGGCACAATGAGATAGAATATCAAAGCAGTTCATAAGTTCACACTGTAATTTTAATCAGTTTGCAGGCCTTCCAGAAGGCCTTTTTTACTCAACACGATATCCTGAGCCCAATATTACTGCTTTTCAGGCATCTGTGTGGTCACACAAAGCATTCAGTGGCAAAAACAAACACGTATTCCCCGTATTAGAAATCGTATTGTAATTTATGACCAAGAAAGGATTTTCAACGCGAGGATTCAAAACCAACAAAAATGTCAACTGACCCTCAGCGTGGAAGGAACTATGGCCTTTTCCTGGAAAGAGCAATTTTAAATGTTTATGAAGTTCCCTTCATAATTAGAGACAACCATTCCAGTAACTGAAAATATATGCAAGAGCAATTTGAGGCTGCATTCTGTTGCACTCATAAGAACATTTAACAAAGTAAAGTTCTTCAATTGAACTTTGTAGCTTTGTGACACCAAGCCCTGCATGCTTCACCAGTGCTCACTGCAGACTTATATGTGCACTATTTTGCAGCAATATATAATAACCTGAACACAAACATGGTGTATCAACACTGAGATTTACATTCAAAGATACAAGGCTTTGCTCAGAAAATGACAGTGTTGGACTACTCACACTGTGGAGCAATGCATTTTCTGGCAGAGCTGTGAAGTGTTCTGTCATGTCATCCCCATGCTTTGTCGTCTAATCCTCGCAGTGTGCTGCTGATATGTTCTGTTCTAGCCATGGTGCATGGCAGGCCCTGGCACCGAAGAGTTTTTCATAGGCCGGCACTGCTCCAGGAGCAGGCACAGCCCAACATAACAGCGTGAACGACTGGGAGTCGTTCACACTTTCATTCAGTCCTTCTCTTATAGCATATACACTCATAAAGAACTCTGACATGGTATATGCTTGTGCTACTTCATTATGTTGACTTATTATGTGTGTGGTTTATGCTACATCTCTATATGAGGTGAATTTTCAACAGAGAGAGTGTTGGTGAAAATTTATGCAAGATGTTTGGACATTATGAGAGAGTATTTTCTACTGGGTACGAGCCCTGTGGGTACTTATCGTAACATCATTGTGATATGTACAAACAGAACCTAGGCTATAATTTGTATCTGCGATGGTTTGTTAGCTTTACCCTTGACACGGAGGGGCTGGGCATCCTTTCTATTCATCCTCTCTGCGTGATATAATGGCTCAGACCACAGTTAGGCCTCAGTTCCTCACGTTTAGATATTGCATGTCGGAATACATCAGCATATTTATATTTTGAATCTAATTTGTATAACCGCACACCTCAGGAACGTCTTAAATTGCTGGTTTACTTGTACTGTATGAAGCGGAACACTCAGGGTGACACATGACCAAAATCTGTTTACCGATACATGCATAATAATCGGGAACAAATGTTACATAATTCTATTTTTATAAGAAGCAAGTCCATGTGTTCATTTTGTGACGCATTTGCAACAAAGGCACACTTGAATTTCTTGTATCACGTTTTGGGCTGGGAATTTCCATTCTGACACAGAACATCTTAACTCGTCTATCGTCTATTGAATAAATATGTTGTTTGGTCTCAATGGAGCAGACAGCAAAGCCAATACACGCTATGATCTATCATTGTCTCACTCATTCTTTCCTTTTCTCTCTCTCTTTCTCTGCATGTGTGTCTGTGTAGGAGTAGACAACAGCATCCAGAATAGAGGCTAATAAGAAAAGTTCAAGCGAAGTGCAAACCCCCAGATTCAGAACTTCAGAGGAAGCAGAGTATGTTCACATCCAAGAGAAGTTCAAGGGAGCTAGCTGGTTCAAAAGTTCACCTTCCTCCTCATTCTTTATTCTTATGCCTTGGCTTATCCCACATCATGATGAATGGAGAGGGCGGGTTGATGGGCTTCTTCATAAGCAATTAATTACTTGCTTGCAATTGACCACCTGAACTGTGACCCTGTCACCTTTGCTAATCAACACTCTAGGCTGTTAGCCTTGTTAGCAATCATCATTCGACCCAAGGGAGATGGCCAGCTGAGAAAGCACTCGATAGGAAATGGCTGCCTAGCATCATGTCTTGATAGTGCAGAGAGTGCATGCAGCCAAACATTGGCTTACACAATTCTTCAACTCCTGTCTGTACAGTGGCTGTTATCTTTGCTTCATATCAGTGCCTCCACGCCCAGAGATGCTCTATTCTCTCTCTCTCAGCAAGCTTGATAACAATCTGCACTATCTGTGGAAAATCAGCCATCACATGCCCTACTCATATTTCTGCTTATTCAAGAAGTTGCATATTTTCTTATTCTATTTTTCCTACTTTCCCACTACTAGAAAAGCAAGGTCATACACAAATACAGGTACACACCTTCACCCTCTTGCCTTCAGGCAGCGTTAATGCAAATGATTTTTGAATGATTGTTACTGCATGCAAAGTAGAAATGTGCAGATATTTTCATTGAAAGTTTTTTATTACTGGAATCTGAAGGTTTTAGAGGCCAGTCAAAAAGTATTTCTATTCAAACCATCCACATCCCATTCAGTCCAAAGCTATGTCTAAAAACAAAGGTGCACAAAAGCAATCATTTGATTCCTTAAAGAAGCAAGTCCATTAATGACTTTTTACTTAAAGTGGTTCTACGTCATTGCTCCAGTGAACCTGTCGGGGCCATTGTTTTAAGTTGTATAATTGCATATCTTGTGCTAAAAATCTTTGGTTTTGATACTGAGATGAACATCTCCAGACATAAATGCTCTATATTTTATGTGCTGCCATAAAACAAATAGAGTCCTCTTTATGCTCTCATTTGTGAAACAAAGGGGAGATTTAGAATTTTATTGCTGCTATAACTGCTGAGGGGCCGATTGAATGCTGCCCAATTTTTCCATTTGCTCGGGTTTCTTAGGATAGCTCAGGTTAACTGAGAGATGGAGGGGAGATAAGGAAGCTAAAACTCTTGAAATTGCACTGGCAAAAGGGGACCGTGAGAAAGTCATGGCGTGCTGTCATTTTACCAACACAAAACATCACTGAAGCCACATAAGCCAAAGACGTTTAGCGCATGCTAATATGTCAGCAGAAACACTATACCTGTAGTGCACAGTTAATCCACCATGCTGTGTTTGTCAGTAAGCACAACTATGCTTATTAGGCTGTGGGTGTGAGTTTGTTTTAGTGATGATGGGTGCATTTGGCTTACGATTACAGCTAATTATGGGTTACTATTAAACACATATGCTCTTGCCGCCGTGACGGTAACATTTGGGTTATCTCGGGCTATGTGAATTTGGACCGAAGTGAAAGAGCATTCCTCCGATTTTACAGAATGCTCCTGGGTACACTGCCTCTTCCAAGGCATAACAGAAAAGCCAATAAACTATTATAACGTGTGATTTACTCAGGGAAACGTCATATGAAGAAATAAACAAGCGAATGGTATACCTTTACAAGAGTGAACAGTGACACATTTACTACCCTGATTGCGGGTTGTTCATTTTTGTGCGTGAAGGCCTGATGAAATCAGAAAGAAAAGTATTTGGCATGTACTATATGTATGAAGAGCTGGGTGCCATCCTTTCAGCTTCCTAATGGCAGAGACAAAGGGGGGACATTGGCAGAAATGAAAGAGGAGATGGCGAGAGCAAGAGTGGGAGAGAGGGAGAGATTAAGAAAAAGAATGAAGAATGGAGTTAGATGCAAGCAGGTTTGGTTTAGCGAGGTTGTTGGGGGGGTGGCGTTCATGAGTAAAGTGGGTCATGTTTCCTTCTGCCTTTGGCACTCAGCCTCTCCATGAAAATTGTAAGACTGGTTGGCCTGAACTCTTAGTATAACAGCTCGGCCCTGTCAGTTTTAACTGTTCACCTCTAATGCTGTTGCCGTTTCAGCCTTCAGTCCTCTCGTCTCTCTGTGGGGCTGAACTTGTACCCGGCTTAAGCGGTGCTGTCAGGATGACCCAGACGTTATTGTAACGTCTCCCCATGGGACTGAGCGAGAGATGCTGAGAAAAAGAAAAAAACCAACTGGATACCCATTGATGTCAGGTTTCTCCTGAGACCCACTGTGGTTTTCATACTCTGAGACCAACTTAAAAGGAGGATTGTGTTTCAGACGTCCTGTTTACAGTGTGCGTGGGTGCGTGTGTGTATATGCATATTTGTTTTCATGCAGTTTCAGGACTAAAGAAAAGAGAGAAAGAAAGAACAGAACAGAGAAAATCAAGAAAAAGTATTCACACAGTAAATCTGCCAGTGTTAAATCAACACTATTAGAGTTAAATTAACACTGAGAGTGTTACATTTTGACACTCTCAGTGTTAATTTTACTCTAATAGTGTTGATTTAACACTAGCAGATTTACTGTGCATATTTGTATTTCTTTTTTTCTTTTTTAACAGCACTTACCTGTTTAAGGCCTACTGGGGTTAAAATGAGGTTTAAGTTTAGAAAAGTGTTATTATGTATAAAAACGTTCACATGTGCATCATACATGTAGAACACATACATGACCCCCTGTCCACTACTGTATAAAAACAAGTGTGTGTGTGTGTGAGTGTGTCTGTGTGTGTGTGTGTGCATACAGGCCTGCATGTGGAAGTTCTCTGAATGGTAAGGGGAGATGTCTGACCCAGTTAGAAAACCAGCATCACATATACAGTCAATCTTCCTGCTGTCTGGCATACAGGCTTAATGAATCCTAGAGCTCAGCCTATATGCCAGGAGCACCTTCAGATATGTTTGTTATTATCTCAGCATGCTAATGTCATCACATTCAGCAGGAGCATATGCTGGGTCCACACAGAAGAATCAGAACTTGCTATCTCTTGCTGTTTTAGTTCCTGCAAACATACATGATTTGCTATTTTGGTTCCCGATCACGTTCACTTCATAAAAAAAAGCTGAAAACGTAAACTCCTCAGTGCTATCATGCTTGATAACTGTGCTGAGCATCAGATCATCGCTCACATAAGCATGACTTAGCAGACTGGAGACTTATCAAAGGCAAAACAGAAGAATGGAGCATCAGTATTGTTATCATTTAGAATTAGCAAAAACAACTGCTGTTTATTTGGACTCCAAAAGATGTCATCATTCCACACCACAAAGAGACAGATTCTGGGAAAAATCTCCACAAATGCCCTATCACTCAGCAAACACACAGTGCTGCAGCCAATGAGAAAGCACGCTGGCCAAGGAACGGCTTGACCCCTCTTCTTCACGTGGGCTTTATTTTTCTTTCATTTCGCTCTCTCTTGCCTATAAGAAGAATTCACTGAGCCATTAAAATCACGCACAGAGAGGATTTAAAGTGCTACAGCCTTAAAAAGGAAATGAATTATGAATGTCACTTTGTGTGCTCTGTGATGCCCTGGAGCCAAAACTTAGATAATCAACCACCAGTGATTCTGGGTCATTTGAGTCTTTACTGTAATACCGGTATCCTTGATTTGAGTGTGCTGTCCCTTCCTCCCTCTCACACAATCTGTAGGAAAGATGCTTTGTGACTTAAATCAGTGTGCACTTATGTCCAGTATACATGACAGGCTAGCTGAGAACTCATCCTTGACAAACGGCTAGATTTGCACCCCTCAGACCTTTTGCAAAGGATGTGTCTGTAACTGATTAGTAGCTGCAGTCCATTCGGATGCCTCCTTCAGCTATTCATCAAGCCTCCTCTGATTAGATTAGCCTGGCCAATCTCTGGGCTTGGCCAGAAATGCTGTATAGGAGAACCTGGAACTGAGCTGGCACACCTTCCTCTTTTCATGACGTCACAGCGATAGGCACCAACCTTCCTCCCTGGCAAGCATGATGGGGGCTGTGCAGAGTGAAAATTGCTCAAAGCCCTGAGGGAGGACAGATCTGAGGTCAAGGTTAGCGTGTGGTATGAGGTAAAGGATAGGCTAAGGTTGCCATTGGATTCTGGCACATCTCTCCACAGACAGAGCTGAACAGTATAAAGCAGAGTGTAAACCACCAAGTAACCCTAGAACTTTAGAGCTCAGTCTCTCGAAAGGTTCCTAAATGGTTCTTGGCATGGATGTACAGTTGTGGGAAAAACCTTAAATTGGTACAGAAAATGAGATGGAGGTTCTTTACACTTTAAGAAAGTTCACGTTCACATGTCTGGTGTACAAAAATGACTCTTTAAAGAACCATCCACTGAAATGAGGTTTAGGCAATCCAAATCTAAATTCTGTGGCCCTGCTCCTTGGCAACTTTATTTTGACATTATTTCTCTCCTCGCTCTTCTGATTGTCGGGAGATAAAGTCAAAGCTGGACGAACATAAATGACTAACTGTAGCTTGTAAGGCTTTATTAAACAACTATATTTCATGTTTGGAGCCAATAAACCTGTCTTATCACACATAAAGTTAGACTAGCCCACTCCTCATGTCTTTCATACCTGGGTATACTAATTTGACGTTGGCTGTGAAATATGACAGGAGAGGTCAAGCGAAGACATAAACACTGGAACACTTCCATGCAGTCATCAGCAGTGCCAGGAGGCCATTTCAAGGAGGCCCAGATAAAAAGGAAATGCCAGACTGTTCGTTTTAGCCAAGATGGCCGGATCTTATTAGGCCGCTGTACATTAAGCGTTTCATGTGTTCTTGCTGACACGAGAAATGCGCTCACGCATAGAAAACAGCCCAAGCACACATCTGATCCAGTCTAGCGGCCTAAATGCCTGACCTCATGCTTTCAGATGTGAAAGAACTTTGTGATTTAGCTGAACCCATTGTTGCTTCCCACGTCCAAACACACCTCACAGTAAATCAGTTTCCACAGACATATGTGCTGCTCTCAGGGGTCTTAAATAAGAGAATCAAACTCTTAAAAAATGGTTCTGTTTTTGTTCTACACCCATTGGTGCCATTGGCTAGCCCTGTTAGCCAGATGCATAAACCTCCTAGGCTGTCTTCTGAATGATTCTCTTTGTCTCTGAGCTGAACAATTGTCTAGCCAGATGAAGGGTCAAGAAGGCAGCAGACTTTGACCTCTTGACATAAGGGTGTCACGGTCTAAATTGAATTTTTGTAGAAGGGCACTCGTCGAAACCAGAGCCTTGTGTTGATAGGGCTCTGCCGTGACTTCAGCTGTGACGTGCTACAGGGAACGTGTTGTTGGCCATATCAAGACGAAAGTCATGAAAACATCATAAGCAAAGGTCAGTGCAAACAAAAGACAGCAGTATTCTGTCACATATGCTTCTGTACAAGTCAAACGCTTCCAATAATGCAGTCATAGATCCTAGTCTGACAAGCTGCGCTTCTTATCTTATTCTAGACCTCTTAATTAAACTCAAACCACAATATCTTCTCAGATGTTTTAGAGATGTGAGAATACTGCAGTTATCAGCAGGGAGAGAGTACAGAGAAAGTATTTATCATTTAATTAAACACAAGTAAAAGTATTAATAAAGAAAATTATTAACTGTTCTACTAAAAACTAAAAAAAGTCTCTGGCAGTGAATGTCCGAATGCTACGATATCGGCTTCCATAGTGCAGCAGCATGAAGGGACCATGTGATGGATGTGATGGGTCCTGAGAGCTTTTCGGATGCAGTGCTTGATGTAAAATGTCTGAGAGTGATGGGAGAGAGACCCCAGTGATCTTCTCAGTCATCCTCACGATATGCTGGAGAGTCTTGCAGACAGAAGCAGAGCAGTTTCTAAACCAGACAGTAGTGCAGCTGCTCAGGATGAACTGTATGTTTCCACATGATTCAAATATTTAAAAAATGATTACCTTATGTTGTGTATTGAACAGTGATTATTCACAGCTAAATACATGATCATATTTAACACTAAAAAAGACTTCCTGAACTTAAAAGTAATAACACAAAATGAATTTCTGAATATTTAATCATGTAACTGTTTTTATCAAGTCTTTTGTTCTTTGCCACAGATTCACCAAAACAGGATTCCAGTGGATTTTTGGCCGTAATCTGCACTTCTGTTTTAAAGGCACAGTATGTAGTTTCCAGCGACATCTAGTGGTTTAGTTTCCATATTGCAACCAACTGAAGACTTTTTCCACAGCCCCTCCCTTCCAAACACGAAGGAGTCTCTACGGTGGCCGTAAGACGTCATATATCTTTGATACTCCTGAACGTGATGTCTAATAGCAGCTTTAGAGCTAGTGATGTGTCAGGTGGTAAGATTAATTTTAATGATAAATGTATGAAATGTAATATGTAAAATGATCATAACTACAATGCAGACAAAACATTTTCTGCACTTCAATAGTGCTATTGTAAACGTTAGCTGTTTTCTGTACAAAATAATAAAGTAAACACATCAAACTGCTTCACTGTAGACAGATAATGCAGGCAGGATACACATTTTCTCTAGTCAAGGTAAGCTTGCCATGCTCTGAAGAAGACACTTCAGCCGATACGTAAGCTTCTAATAAAGTTATGTATTTTTAGACCCTCAGAGCCATAAAGTCAAAGCTCGCGAACTAGCGCGCAGCTACGAATCTCCCATTCCACCTTAAATGCTGCAGTAGTGCCCAATCAGTAGCGTTCAGCTCCAATGCGCTACAATGTCCTGCAGCACCAGTTAAGGTGGATTGGGTGAAAAACTGCACATACAAATATGAAGCTAAGCTAAGCGGAACTTTTTCAGTAAACGTTGGGAGTACCTTGACTATTTATGGTCTTCTAGCGGTTGAGCACCATTCGAGGCTGTATGAGAGAGCACGCTGCTTTGGCGTCACTTTGATTTGTGTTTTTCTTCTTGAGGTTGTATTGAGGTATATGTGTATTTCTTCTTCTTCTCCTGTTTTATGTCAGCCAACAGTAAAACAAAACTACAGCGCCATCGAATTTGAGTGGCCAATTCGTCATTACAACACAAACGGTTTTTAGTTCGCCATTCTCGTTTGTCCTTTTTGAACTACTGTAGAAACATGGCGATGCAACATGGCGGCCTCAGTCAGTGTTCAACCCGCGACCAATGTAGATATAAACATTTATTCTAAGGTAAAATAATCAAACGACTTCTTAGTTTATAATGATTAGATGTGTTTTAATCATTTTTATTAGTGATTATATTGAATTCTGCTAAAAGGTAACCCAAAATATTACATACTGTACCTTTAAGACTGTGATGTCTGTTTACAGTTAATATCATCAAAAAGCTGCAAATTAATAGAATTTGAATGTGTTACAGTTGTTTAAACAAGAAAGCTCAGGACTAGGAGTGAAAGTTTTATTTATCACTGTTTTTTTTATTGTTCCTCTGTTTAGAACCATAAGCTATTACTGATCATTATGATTGCATATTAAACATTTTCAGCAGTCACAGGCACTCAACAAAAAACAATTTATGCAATTACATTCAACTATCAGCCTCTTGCAGGTGCACACTGGACCAGTGTTGTAATAATAATAATTGTGATAGTGCCACTTTATTTCATTCTTTTAAAAACAAATATAAGTTGCTCATGGGTGCAGACTCCTTTACTGTAAATAAGTCAGCACATCAGTCCGTTGTATCAGTGTGTATCAGTGTGCATGATGCATAACTGATCATCATGAAATTTACAATGTACAATTTGACTGATGCCCAAAACTGCATGATAATATGGTACCAGGTGAAACATGGTGGTGGCAGCATCTCAGAAACCACTAACTGTGTGGGATGTTCTAGAGCTGCTGTAGTGAAGGTACTGAGAATGGACTTCTTATACGAGCCTCCCAAAAGCACAACAGTGGTGCCCGATGACACTGTCAAGTCAACCACACTTCTGTGAAACCAATCTGTCCAGTTAAGAAGCAACACTGACTGTGAATCAATTTTACCTGCTGTTGTGCAAATGGAACAGACAACAGGTAGAAATGAGAGACAATTAGCAAGACAACCCCTATTCAGGAGTGGTTCTGCAGGTGGTGACCACAGACCTTTTCTCTGTTCTCATCCTTTCTGGCTGATGTTTTGGTCACTTTTGCATTTTGTCAGTTCTCTCATAGAGGTAGCATGAGGTGATGTCTACAACCCACAGAAGTTACTCAGGTAGTGCAGCTCATCCAGGATGGCACATCAATGCAAGCTGTGGTAAGGTTTGCTGTGTCTGTCAGCACAGTGTCCAGAGCATGGAGCAGATACCAGGAGACAGGCCAGCACACCAGGAGACATGGAGGGAGCCGTAGGAGGGCAACAACCCAGCAGCAGGACCGCTACCTCCTTCTATGTGCAAGGAGGAACAGAAGGAGCAGAGCCAGAGCCCTGCAAAATGACCTCCAGCAGACCACTAATATCCATGTTTCTGCTCAAACTGTCAGAAACAGACTCCATGAGGGTGGTATGAGATTTTGAGTATGATCCCAAATCCAGACCTCCAAGGGGTAATAATTTTAATTTACATTGATCATTTTTATGTTATTTTGTTCTCAACACATTCCACTATGTAATAAATAAAGATTTTCAACTGGAATATTTTATTCATTAAGATCTAGGATGTTATTTTAGTGTTCCTTTATTTTTTTGAGCAGGGCATAACTGCTTTGACAGAAACATAGCCTGTGAACCTGAAATACAGCTGTAGCTGACTACAGAAACCTCTTTGTGGTCTTGTCTCTTTGAACTTAATATTGTTAAGTCAGTGATTAATACTGATCTTTGAATTTTACATATGTGACTCTGACCCAGTTCTTAATCTATACACCAAAAAAGCATGATTTACAGGACTTCATTGCTAGCTGTGGACTGACACCCACAAATGGAAAAAAACAGTAAATAATGTTTGACTCCCTCTTGAAAAGAAACCCCACCTTGGCCAAACCAGGCTCCTGAGGTAGAGGGGGGATTTTGGGGGAATCTTCCCTCAGCTGATTTGAAAAATACATTCAGGGCACAGTATGAGAACCTCAGATTTATTGCTAATGTAAAACAACTGGCAGCAAGCTAGAGCAACTGTTGTGTAGAAGAGTGGAGCGTCTGTCATCTCCTTCCCAGAGCCAAACCAAACAGTTCCTACATTGAGTTTGAATCTGATAGCCTGCTGTAATAGATCCCCTTGACTAAAACTTAGCACTGAGGGTTCTCTGATGATGGGCACATCTCCCACTTACTGGCAGCAAGAGAAAAAACATGGCACCAGCCCACCTGGCTTCATCACAAGAAGTTGTGTGTCAAGTCATGTCACGTCAGGAAATAGCTGTGTAAAGAAATATTTTTGCTAATTCTGCTCTGAAGCATCAGAAATGATGAAATGTTTTAAACTCTTCCTGGTAAGCAACACATGAAATGCATGGACAGCATATCACTTTTTAGGGTAATAGTGCCAATGCAAATTTCCATTTACTAAGTAAGGGTTTCATTACAGAGGGGTGATCTATAATACGTCCAAATTTGTACTCCAAACCTTCACTCTTAAATACAAGGATCATCCTAACATAGCACCAAATTCTGGACTCTATGCACAAGCAGTACCCAGCCCATCATACCCCCACCCCCTTTATTAAAAATTATTTCCTTTAATATTAAAAGGAAAATACAATTCCAGACCCATTAAGAGCCCTCTCCCCACTTGGGACGCCTTTTCACTCAACCACGGCAGCCCTAAACCTGATCTCAAGTATTCATACATAGAGGCCACATCCATGGTTTCAACCTTCAAAAATACAACATCTATCAGAACCTAAATCATACTCTTAAACATATATATGTGTGTTTACCATTTCTATATTCAATATGGCAGCACTATGTAAAAGTGCCCTTTCAAATGGAGCATCATATCAGAATATTCTATCACAGACTTGGGTCACCACTCATGTTATCAGCTCCACTGACCATACAGGTGCACTTTGTAGTTCAACAGTTACACTCTGTAGACATTGTTAGTCTCATTCTTC
>BRDA01037410.1:0-10264 GCA_036984385.1 Crenuchus spilurus | reverse complement strand
TGTTATAATATCTCATATCTTCGTGATTGATAGTGTTTATTGACATTGTTTATGTTATAATATCTCATATCTTCGTGATTGATAGTGTTTATTGATGTTGTTCATTAACTATTATTTCCTAGTGTGTCCATGAGTTTTCCACATCCCAAGATCTATTGCACAAATTATGTGCAAAACCTCTGACAGTATCAGCTGTAGTAAAACCTATAATTTCACTCTCAACCATGTTTTACATTTAAATATGTCCAACTATTGGGCCTCTGTGATGTCACAAAAACATCCCATTAAAAAAACACTGCATTTCCATAGAGCCATCTGTTTGAGTTTGTATATGAGCTTAGCTATGCCTCTTTCAAACTGACGTGTTTCTGCCTATACTGCTTTTTGGATGAAGTGCAATACAGGGCAACCAATCAAAACAGAGATCATTGAGATGTATCAGTCTTAAAGGTGCAGTAACAAAAAGAACCAATTTAAAGAAAATCATGTAACTTATGACTTTTTAGTACATAAACCCATACAAACACCATCAATCCATTTTCTTACCCAACTAATCCATTTCTGCATTACTAGCCAAGCCCAGGACAGGGCACCAATGCATTGCTGGGTGCACATACACATACAGACAATTTAGAGTACCCAATTCACCTGACCTCCATGTTGTTGGACTGTGGGAGGAAACTGGAGACCATGGAGGAAACTCCACTTAGATGGGGACTTAAACCGAAGATCTCAGCACTAAGTGGTAATGCCTCTACAAGCATCATATATGGGAGAAATGTAAATACAAGAAAAATGTAGCATTTGAGCCCTATACATCACTTATAATGTCACTAAATTTGGCTTCCTTACATTTTAGAAGTTTGTTATGGTGTTATGCTAATTCTTATATGCTTTCATTGTTTCAGCACAATCTGCTGCATATTATGTAGAAAAGGCACTATGTAAATAAAGAGAGTATTACTACGGCATTAATTGTGATAGAATTATGTTGGAGAGTTGTGTTAGAAGGTGTGATAAGAAGCAAATTAGACACACCTGCCCCAGGCACGACGGCCTCTAGTGAACAATTTGAGTACCTGAATACGCATCCAATTATAGACGCTTTTGCTGGAGGACAAATTATTCTGACGTTAGTTTATTAAAATAATCATTGCCGTACCAAATGTCATTGTTTAAGAATCACAAAGCAGAACTGACTCACAGCACAATGTCAACCTGTATATCAATGTGCAACCAATTAAAATGTCTACTTAAATTTAAAGCTCCTTCTTAAATAATGCCAGCCTGGAAGGGAAAAAGCACCTTCCTGCATATTTACTCTGATGTAATGTCTATCTCCCCTCGTTTCTCTGTCTGTTGTCTGGCAGGCTGCTTTACTGATGCACCTGTGGGAGGTTTAGCACTGACTGGGCAACATACACTTAGGTCAGGAGAAGGTTTAACCACTTAAACTCTAGACTTACAGTCAATTCTGTACCAAACATGGTGCTGATTTGTCAGTATGGGTATGAAACAGAGAGTGAGCAGACAAATGAATAAATTAGCTTTACTAATAATTCAGGAAAGATCCAGAGTCATAAACCAATATACAATCCAAGTTCAAACAAAAGCAGCACAACAATATAGAATGGAGGGATAATCAAAAAAGAAGTCAGAGAATAAGCAAAAGTCATTGTAAGGAGTAAAGTAAATAAATAACTATGAATAGCACTACAAAGAGAGATAGCAAAGGTGAAAACTATCAAGGAGCAAAGGCTAAGACAAGGAACAAGAAATACTAAGCAGACTAACTAGGAGCTACTGCTAAGGCTAAGAACAACATAAGCTACAAAAAATAGCAAAGGTAAGGCCAAAGCCAGAAAAAGAGTCCGACTATGAAAAGGAATATGTTAAGGCAAAAACACAGATGGAAGCAAGGTCAGAATATGAAAAGGCAAACAGAGAATAAATTCTTGGTATGAACTGAGGCAGTAACAATACTTCGCAAAGAGGGGTGGAGACAGTCGTTTTTATAGAAGAGCTGATGGCACAGAATAGGTAACAGCATGGTAAGAGAGGTCCTAGGAGGATTCTAGGTAATGTAGTTAGGGAATGTGCAATGGAACTACAGAAGGAAGGAACAGTGGTAGACAAGGGAAGCAAAGACTGATGGGAAATGTAGTTTAGGGGAGGAGCGTGGTGAAAAGGGACAGGATATAGGAGAGGGGAGCGTGACAAAGTTAAGGTCCTTGTGAGTCAGTTATATAATGAGTGTGTTGTGGGCCAAAACTGGCCTGGCCTTGTTTTGTCTATGTGGCCCAAATTCAACCTACCATGTGAAATGTTTGAATATTTCTATTTTAAACCAAACATCTCTGGGTTAAATGGGGGAAGTGTTCTGGGACATTCAGATGAAATCATCTCCATCATTCCATAATAGTATGTGGGCCGATGAAAGTAGTAAGCGTGGGCCAGAACTGGGCCATCACTCATTTGCTGGTAGGGTTCAATTCAGAGCAGTCAGGTCAGATTTGGTGGGAGTTTTCAGGCCACATCATGCACCTGTATGCACAATAATCCCAAAAACAGGCTCAAGAAGGGTCTGGTTCAAAATATCAAGCCAAGAATTCTCTCATTACAATTTAATTTACCATTTAAGATCAAATGAACTGCTTCTCCACAGCATTCATTTGATTCCTCACTGCTTCATACTCTTCACTTCTCTTGCATACCATGCAAATCATTAGCGTTTATCTTCCTCTTCTCTGTCCTCGCAATTTGTTTTTTCTCAGCATCTCATTTTCATTTACCACCTGTTTTCTGGCACCCACACTGTATCAGTGCTGAAAACATTTCTAGTCAGTGGAGACTGGATAAAAAAACAAACATTCATTATAAAGACAGTTTATTGATATAGTTTATGTTACATGTTGTTTTTATGTGAGATATTGCAATGCATCACTGTAAACCAGCCAATCAGTGCAGAGCTCGTTAAATTATTCATGAGCCCTCCATAAAAGGGAAAACAGTTTGTTTCAGACTTGAGCCATATCGTTGAAAATGGGCCTCCGGGCAGTTTAGTCACATACCTTCAACTTGGACATCAGAGAACAATATAAAATAGTGATTAAATGCATTCTAGGGCACCTTTAATGTCAGCTCGTTCCAATACAGCTGACTGACATCCAGCATGGCTACAAATGAACAGCACTGTTGTTTATATGCAGGATTCTATGGCTACATTTCACAGATTAAGGAAATAAGCTCCTTTAAGGCTTATCATTGAGACACTAGTGTGTATTTTCAGCATAAGGGGTTAATGTGGAGATGTAATCTGCTTGTATGTGAGGGGAAACAGCAGCGGGCACTGGGTGACAGATGATGAGGCAGTCAGCGTTTAGGCGACAGGGGCTGACAGGCTCTATTCTTAGCAAGCAGACGCTGCCAGTGCACAAGTGTTATTGACTACATTATTCTGTCACTTCACTCATGGATTGATGGCTGATTTGTTCCCTGTTGTTTAGAGGTTGAGAGCATGTGTGTCTCTCTGTCTCTCTCTCTCTCTCTCCTTCTCTGTTGTGTGTGTATCCATGTGTGTAACGAGCTTTCATAAACAGGTGAAGTGTCATTTGGGAAAAGCCACCTGTTTGAGGTAAAATCAGAAAGATTTCTCCCTGTTTGAACTGAGTGATCATCTCTCTCTCTTTCTCCCTCTCTCTCTCTCTGTTTTTCTTCTTATCTTTTCTTTTTTCTTTTTAATCTGCACAGTTCTCTGGGGTGTTCCAGTCTTGAAGCAAATGATACAAAAATAAGCTGTAGTTTAAATGCTTTTCAAATGGACATATCAAAAGATCAAAGGAGAACTTTCTAAAATTCTGTTTAATTAAACAGTGGTGGTGATAGGACCCAGATGTCCGAAGATTTAAAAATAAAATGAGGCCCTCCTAAATTCACTATATCTTGCTGGGGGCAGCCATGGTCTTGTGACCAGAAGGCTGCCAGTTCGATTCCCGCACAGGTAATGACTGAAGTGACCTTGAGCAGGGCACCTAACCCCCAACTGCTCCCTGGGCGCCATGGATAGGGCTGCCCACGACTTCAGCCACATTTCAATGCATAGATAGGTTAAATGTGGAAGTCAAATTCGGTTGTGCAAAAGTTGAATCTAATCTAATCTTAAGTTCATGGACCTGCTCATTCATATGTAACACACTCCACATGAAAAGTAGAGTATAGAATAGAAGCACGTGTTGTATATGGTCAATCAGGGAAAAGATGCACATTAGTGCAGTCTTGAGCCCTTTGAACAGTATATTTACCACCATTTCATTTACATTATATGTCCAAATGTTTGTAGACACCCCTTCTAAGGAATGCATTCAACTACACTAAGTTGTACCAGTTGCTGACACAGATGCACAGCTGCACACACAGCTTGTTTAGTCCCTGTAGAGAATTGCTGCCAGTAGAATAGGACTCTCTGGAGCAGATAAACATGAACCTATTGGCACCATGTCTAATGCCAGGCTAGGCTAAAGGCATATAAAGCCCCCCACCATGGAGCTGTTGAGCAGTGGAGCTGTGTTCTCTGCTCCATCCAGTATTTTTGGGATGAGTTGAGGATGAGGTGGTGGTGGTGATCATCCAACACTCTTGTTAGTACACTGCCTGATGTCTGTGTTTTCTATCACTGTGCTGCCCTTATTGTTAGATGCATTGCAACAGTTTCTCACAATACTCATCATTATGAGAAATGTGTCTGATTGATATTCAGTAATCTAAAAACCCACTAATTTATAAGGTATATTCAAAGTTGTGTCTTTGGTTGAAAACAAATGTTTGGCCTCTGTTAAATTATTTATACTAATCAAAATACAAGTACAAAAGGCATGTTATGAAATCGTGAAAGGAGACAAATAAATTAATAATGAAAATAATGAAATAAGCCCAATCTTACATGAGAACTAACGGGTTTAATCAGAAGCATGTATTATCTGACCTCTGTGGAAATAATATGTGCCTTGTTTTTGTCCTAAATAGCATTTCCTGCTGTAATTATGAACCACAGGTAAGCACATTTCTGAATGTGGTTATAATTAACACGCAAAGCCATTTTAAATGGTCCTCATTCACTCCCATCTGCCAACTGCGTAGCTGTTGTTAGCCTCCGATCCTTCAAACAAACAGAAAAGCCTGCAGCCGTGCTCCATTCATCCAGGGTCATCCTTTTATCACCTCTCTGTAAACTAACATCCATGCACTCCCCTCCATGAATTTCAGCATCATCTGTATGGCAGGTTGCTCCACCAGCATGTGGAGTCATCATGCTAATTAGCCGAGTGTAGCGGCGCTCCAAGCCAGCCGCCTAACGCTGTCTACATGTGCGTTAGGAAAGCATGCAGGCCTGTGCTAGCCTTATTCCCACAGCATGCTCCTCATCCCGACCTTATTTAAGCTGTAATCACATTTGTGAGGAATGATCTCGTTCCTTTTGACCATTAAAAGAAACATCCCTCAAGGCTTATTACATCAAAACCTTAATTCTCTTATCGTTTTGATCAGTAATCAGCAGAAAGATATGAGCAGTCCAAATGTTTGGAGAACAGTATTCCCTGATAAGTCATGAGGTTATGCAGTGTCATGCGCTGTGTGGTGTCTGGTTAATACACAGCGTTAATCAAAGCGAGGAAACTTCAGTAGGCACTTCAGTTTCATAAAAGGCCTTGTTAGAATGCAGGAGAAAGCCTCCTCTTCACATGCCCTTTGTTACAACAGTGGTTTATTTCCAATGGAAGCATCTCCTTATCATGCAGGTATAAAGGCTTTTTTGCAGGTAAAGGGCCCTCTTGTTACATAAACATAATGTCCCTACAGTGCTGTGCAGCTGGAAAAGAATGATTTCTCAAGCAAAAAAATCAAAAAGCTCCTACGTTTTTAGTTTACAGCAGTAAATTATATGCATGCAGTAGTACAGTATAAATCATAAAACAGAATCTTCTAGCTTAAATTGTTCTTTTGCAAAAATAAAATCGATTTGCATATTTATTTGCATGTATCCTTGCAACAGAAAGCCTTGAGATGTAGATTTAGATGGAAGCTCTTATAAAACACAGTGTATCTTCAGATATTAACCATAAAACATGAACAAGCAGAACACAATGCACAAGGAGGCACATTTCAATTCCTCCCAACTTTTTCGGGGTGGTTTCATGATCAATAATTGCTTATTTTGCATCTTATTTCTGATTGGTTAGTTTAATCTACATTAGAAATGATTGATTACAACAGACAGTTTCTTTCATGTATGGTAAATGGCATACAAAAATTTAAAAAATGAAAAGTTTAATCCTGCATATAAACAACAGTGCTGTTCATTTGAAGCCAAGTTGGATGTCAGTCAGCTGTGTTGGAATGAACTGACATTAAAGGGGCCCTAGAATGTATTTTATCACTATTTTAAAATGTCCTCTGATGTCCCAGTTGAAGATATGTGACTTTGGTCTGGCAAAACTGCCCAGATGCCCATTTACAACTCAAGAAAAAGCACTGAAAAGTGCTGTTTACCCTTTTATGGAGGGCTCATGAATAATATAATAAAATGTAATTTTATTGGCTAGGTTTAGTTAGCAATTGAACTCTAGGCTCACATGTGAATTGTTTGAATGCAGTTTCTATTTTGAGCCACAACTGGCTCAACTGTAGCCAGCCAAGTGCATCTGTTCTGAACTTCATTTGGGTTAAACTGGGGCTATTTTTCGGCACCCAGATTTGGACATCGACGTCATTACCATCATTCCATGGAATGAAAGTAGTATGTGTGGGCCAGAACCAGACCACTCATTTGCTATCAGGTATGGGTCATCTATGAGCTTTTCGTATCTTTTTCTTATATAAAAATAGACAAATATTCAGTTGATATTTCAGTTTGTATTCATAATGCAACATGTATCCTTAATTAGAGTGTCTTGAGTACCTGTCCTGAGAGCTGGTCCATCACAGGAGGAGCAGGAGTCAAAAATTTGCTCTAACTAAACCAAATGTGGCTGCTAAAGTTGGGCCGGTTTTGGCCTACAATACACTTGTCATTGCCCATAAATGCCTAAATTGGGCCTTTTGTGATTCCAAATTTTCTATTGCATGGGATTTTGAGGCACTGTCTTTCTGTGACCCAGCCTTGTCCCTGGTCACGCCCCTGCCTCGTCTATGTCTTAGCCACATGTTCTTTGTTTAGGTGTGCCATGTGCTTATGTTTACATTTCTCCACATGCCTGTCACCATGTGCTTGTGTTTACCTCATCCACATGTCTATGTCAACGTCATGTCTCTACCCCAGGCCACGTCACGTCAGTCTCAGTGTTTACATCTGTCTTTTCTGTGATCACAGACCTGTTTATCTATCACGTCTGATTACATTTGCTTTCAAAAAGCCTTCCCAGTGTTTCAGTCCTTGTCTGTCATTGTATTGTCTTCATGTCATGTATATGTCATCACATTTGTCTTAGTCAAGCCATAGTCCAGTGTTTGCTTTTGTTTCACAGTCACAGTGTTTTTGTTTTGTTAATAAAAGCCTTGTTTTGGAATCTCACTGCATCCTCTCCTCTTCAGCCACAGCCATTGTGACACTTCATTTCTTTCTTACAATCTGTCCCCAGAGTAGTTGGTGTAGATGTCCACTTTTGGTCAATGGTTTAGCATGTCAGACATTCAGTGTGATACAACTGATACATTTTTGTGATGCTTAACAAAAAATAATAAATACATTTTTGTCCAGGTTTGATGTGATGAATATGTGTCATGTGACATAGTCTTACTGACCACTGCACTAGGGGAAGACCCAATGGACAGGACGTGCGGTATTGGGGTTAGAATGTCCCCTATAGGACAATCAGTCTGCACTGGCTATTCACACCTGGCCCTCTTTGACAAGGGCGCACCTGCTACTGGTCCACACTGACAGCATGCATCCACGGACAGGCAGCCACAAATAGCCACCTCACTCCCAGCGGCTCGTCCACTCCTGGATTTATGAACCAAGTAAGGTCATCTCCGATATCAGCACAATGGCCTAACCTTGGGTAACAATGGCTTGTCAAGCCACTGACATTGAATGCCGTGTATATTTGTTCTCTGATGTGGAGGTCAGCCCAGTTCGATTGGAAGCCGGCAAGGGATGAGAAAAGGCAATTAAAGGGAAAAACTGACAGGTCATTAGATAGAGTCCCACACAAAGCCTGCTTTGGTTAAGCATTAGGGCTTCAAACTCTCACTGTGGAGTAATGTAAGAGCTCATAGCATACAGTAATGTGCATTAATGTCATGTTTACTGCAACCACCAAGTGATTCTTTATTGTTTCTGTCTTGACCACAGGCTCAGTGTAAACATGTCAATCATCTTCATAAATGCAAAAACAAACCAAATGAAATTCGTTTGTTTTAATTTATGACAGCGCTGCTGTCTTCCTGACGGATTCTTTAGCGGGATTTTGGGATTAGCACAGTCTAACGTTCCAGCACTGTGCTCAAGATGTGCATTCCAGCCAGCTCCCGAGTGTCCAGAGTTTTAGAGCTGACCTTTCCTCCCCCCGACCTCCAGTCTGCTGCGCTGCATGATGACCGCATAATCGTGGTCAGACCAGTTCCAGCGCTCGGGGGCCTGCGCCACAAGCCAACACCCTACAATCCTGCAGGGTCCTCTGGGCTCGGGCTGCTGACTGAGGCCCTCGAGCAGCTGTACAGTCCCACCCAGAGGCTCCCTCCTCCTCCAACACTGCCTGGAACATTCTGTGCAGATGAATACAGCACACAATATTGTATAAGCTCTGTGAGGCAGTTTAATATGGGTTTGCAGTTTTATGCTGAAAATGTCAAGGACAAGAGGGTTAAACTCAGGAAATGGAGACACAATCCTACAGAAATTAACATTTTCCTTCTTCTAATCCATCAACATTGACACGGAATGCATTGGGATACTTCTGAAAGTTCTGAGATCTCAAGAACGTAACATCCAAATAGCTATATGTTGACTCTTACATATCACCAGCTAAAGCATTCCCTGGTCCATCCCAATGGGTGTACAAAAGTTGTTGAGGTGAAATATGAACATTCCCAACAAGGTGAATATTCCCAAAATGTTTGTAAAAAATGATACATAAAATATCCCAGGTTGTAACTACGAGGGTGTCCCATTTGCTTCTTTACTCAAATGATTGTGAATAACTTTAACACTAAATAAGGTATGGCCAGGAAATTTAGACTAAATACACCTGTGTGAAAAAGACTGATGATACAACATGTGCTGAACATGTCCGGCACTAGCATCCAAGCACGCTTGAACCTGATGCTCCATGTTGTGAATAAGTCCTGTTTCCAATCTGTTTCAGAAATTCAACTTCAAAATCAAGTTCTTTATCCAGTACGTTCACACCATGAACACTCCTCCTGTACTGTGTACTGATACATTTTTTAAATAAAAAATAAAATACAGTCTTTCTTGACTTCACTTAAAATAAATACTTGTTTTTATAAATCTTTCTTGACCTGACATGTTTAACTGTTAACATTGTATTGGCAAAAATGAACATTGACTCTGTTGTTCACAGCATTAGGGCAGCAAGGAGTGGTTTTACAAAACAAAACACAGTGTATATGTAGTGAGCATGTTAGTGAGTTATAATCATCAAAGTGAAAAGAAATAAACATTTGAAGTGTATCAGTCGGTGGGTAATGAATGAATATAATATACAAGTTTCGCTTTTTGAACGTAATCACAGAAATAAATCAACTTTTTCATGACCAGCACCTGTACAGTCATGGCCAAAAGTTTTGAGAATGACACAAACATCAATGTCCACAAAGTCTACTGCTTCACTTTTTATAATGGCAATTTGCATAAACTCCAGAATGTTATAAAGAGTGATCAGCTTAACAGCAATTAATTGCAAAGTCAATATTTGCCTAGAAAATGAACTTTATCCCCCAAAACACATTTCAACTTCATTGCAGCCCTGCCTTAAAAAGGATTAGCTAACATTGTTTCAGTGATTGCTCCATTAACACAGGTGTGGGTGTTGATGAGGACAGGGCTGGAGATCAACAATCAACAATCTATCGCATCATCAAGAACTTCAAGGAGAGAGGTTCCATTGTTGCCAAAAAGGAACTTAAAAGTGTTTCAGCTGCGGGATCAGGCTACCAGCAGTGCAGAGCTTGCTCAGGAATGGCAGCAGGCAGGTGTGAGTGCATCGGCACGTACTGTGAGGCGGAGACTCTTGGAGCAAGGCCT
>BRDA01037407.1:7500-12455 GCA_036984385.1 Crenuchus spilurus | reverse complement strand
GTTGGATGGGGAGTGTGATCGCTCTTTGTCTGGAACCTCCTCTTCGACCTTACCATCAAGGGTGGCCCTACCAGGATCATAGCTCCAGATGGTATTGCTCTTAGAGTCAAAGGTTCTCTCAAGCTTCTCCACCACGGCAAGGTAGCGATCTCAGGAGAAGGAAATGGTTCTTCAGATTAATAAAAGGTGTGTTGTAGATGCTTCTTAATTATGCAAATGTAAGGCATCCTCCATGGAGGGGTGATTGGACCTGCAATAGACTGCCCCTTTAAATCAGTGATAAAACTTGTAAGTGCCCAAATTGATCACTAGGGCAGGCCCTTTTCTTGTCATCATTTCTGGGTTACCTTCTCTTCCAGCTCAGCGATAGGTCACTGGGGCGAGCCCCTTTCCCCTTTTTGGTTAGAGCCAATAATCAGCTCATCATGCTCAGCTGGTTACTGGCTTTCTTAAAGGTTACTATGTCTCTTAGTTAGCTTGTCTGTTAGCCTGTCTGTTTGTTAGTGTTAGCTTGTATGTTTCGTAGCCAGCTAGCATTTCTTGTTGTTACTCTGTTATCTTATTATTATTATTATTATTATTATTATTATTATTATTATTATTATTATTATTATCCATCCATCCATCCATCCATTATCACACCCGCTTAATCCTTATCAGGGTCATGGTTAGTCCCATACTCCCTCACTGGGCGCAGGGCAGGGCATCACACTATTCAACTAAGCCCAGGACAGGGCGCCAGTTCATCGCTCTTGGCCCTCTCCCAGCACCGGTGACCATCCAGGAAATGGACATTGACATGGTGGACTCTTATAAGTACCTGGGTGTTCACCTAAACACAAATTTGGACTGGTCAGACAACACTGCGGCACTCTACAAGAAAGGACAAAGCAGACTGCATCTGCAGAGGAAACGAAGGTCGTTTGGGGTGCAGGGGCCACTCCTTAAGACCTTTTTCGACACTGTGATGGCATCAGTCATATTTTATGGTGTGGTGTGCTGAAGCAGCAGCATCACTAATGCAGACAGGAATAAACTGGACAAACTCATTAGGAAGGCCAGCTCTGTCCTGGGGGAACCCCTGGACCCGGTGCAGGTGATGGGAGATAGGAGGATGCTAAACAAGCTAACAACTTGTATTATGGACAACGAATCCCACCTTCAGTGACTGGCTGCGTCATCCAAAGTGTGTTAAGGAGCGTTACCGCAGGTCCTTCATTCCTGCTGCAGTTAGACTGTACAATCAACACTGCTCTCAGTAACCACATTAGCCCCCAAATTAACAAATAATAGTGCAGTAACCTTTCAATTCATTTTATGTGCAATACTTCTTGGTGCTGTGCAATATGTTTGACAATAACCTCACTCTTTCAGTAACTATATGTGAAATATGTTGTCTTTTATGGTGTGTTTTTTTGTATTGTCCCCATTCTTAACTGTAATGTACATAACTGTACATTTTAAATTCTTTATCTTGTTAAAGTAATTTCTTTTACTCTTTTTTAAAAACTTTCCTACTGCTGTCACTTTTTGCTGCGGAGTATCCAAATTTCCCCATTGTGGGACAAATAAAGGCTTATCTTATCTTATCTTATCTTATCTTATCTTATCTATTCTTTTACAAACGATACACTCCATTTACACACTCAATCACACACCGGCTTCTTTATTTGTTTGTTAGCTTGTCTCTTTGTTACCTTTTCTGTTTGTTAGCCTGTATGTTTGTTAGCTTATTAGCTTGTCTGTTAGTTAGCCTGTTAGCATGCATCTTTGTTAGCTTGTTATTTGGTCGCTACGTTAATCTGTTAGCATGTCTGTTTGTTGCCTTGTTTGTTGGATAAACTTTCAGCTTGTATGCTTTAATTCTGGATCTCTTGGTTCCGACCCGGTTTGTAGCTTGTTTTTGGCTTTTGAAGTGTGTGTATGAAGTGTGGTTTGGTAGCTGTGCAACTGGATTTAGTGATTTATTTTTTTGTAAAGCACATTTTAATATTTGAAAAGTGCTTTTTACTTTTTAAGGGTTTTAACGTGTGATATAAATAACTTTTTCTTACTTTACTAATATGGCTCAATAGGTGAGCCACCCTCAGTTAGACCAGAGTTCTGAAGCTTCTCACTGCAAAAGAACTTTCTGTTCTTCAAACCCCGATTGGCAATTATAATGTAAACACAGCTGGCGGTAATATAAGTGAATTCATTGGCCGCATCATAATTATTGCTTTGACTTCCATTCGACGGCCAAAAATGTATTATGTATACAAGGTTGTGAAGGTGATTGAGCGTCTGAATGGCATATTGTCTCAGACAAGGAGCATTTATTATCCTTCCAGTGTATGAATGGATGTTTTGTATGGACAGGTTTATGTTGTGGATTTGACACAACTGCACCCTTTAAAGAAGATTGTTGCATGGATTGTGGTGCTCAGTTACAGAGCTGTGACACGAGTGTATCAACACACACACACACACACACACACACACACACACACACACACACACACACACACACACACACTCATATCAATTAAACTATGGTGAAAAAGTTAATATTTTAATCCAAAAAGGTCAAATATATCATTTTGGATTTATTACACATAAAGTGACACATTTCAATTGCTAATGTTACAAAATGTGAGTTTGAGAAAATGACTATAAACAGTATAAACACAGTGTCTCAGAGCTGCAGCTGCCACATTCCTAATATCAACACTCCTGAACCAGAGACAGCATCACAAGTGTCTTACCTGGACTAAGCAGAACTGGTCCAAAGTTTTCAGATTTCATTTGTAAATCAGCTCCTAGTGTCTGAGACACACAATCCAAGCTGTCTGAAGTCCAGTGTGCAGGTTCTGCAGTCTGTGATGGTTTGAGCTGCTGATGTTGGTCCACTGTGGTTTGTTCAAAGTCAGATTTTAGAGCACTTCATGCTTCCATCTGCTGACAGGCTTTTTGGAGATGCCCAGCAGCTGCCCACAGTGCCAACACTACTACTGACCATTATATTACTGTTATAACTCATACTGATGAACATTAGAACACTTAATATGTCACTTTATGTGTAACTTTTACTGTAAAATTGCTAATTTGTGCTACATTTGGTAAAATTTGGTAGACTCATTTGAGTCTAGACCTGAAAGGTTTAGAGACACCAGACAAAATTGAAAGGGACCTGTATACATATAGAGCGATCTTAGTGTTTCCTGATGAAGAATGCTATGGTTCTCATCCGGGTTTGGTTATGTTTTGCAGTGAGAACACAGCTGTAGCACCGTACCTCAGGCCATGTTGAAAGAATACAGCATGACGGCAAAGGAGGCAACTGTTATTTGTGCAAAGACCCTTCATTTCAGCGCTTTTATTTACTTTAAGCTCACTGCCAGATACACTGTGTTTATCCCAGTATCGGCATCAGGCATTTTATATAACATCATTTTCTTTCTCTTTGGCTTTTAGTGTGTGTGCTGTTTATACACAAGACTAAAGGTTCTTTCAGAACATCTCTGTTTAAAATGTGGAAAAGATTAATGGCCTTCCCAATCTGTCCTCACTAAATACAACCACTGCTGACAGTCGGAGTGTGTTAACACTTATGAAGTAAAACACATCATCCATTGATTGGACGATGGGGAGAGAGGGTGGACAGAGGTGTGGTCATCTGTGCTGGGAGTTTGTAGAATAAAGTCCTATAACAGTGAATGTGTAATACCGTCTTATGTGAAAGGACAACATTAATCAATTAATTAATTCAATTTATAACTCATTAATATTTTGTTTGATTGGGTAGAATAGTGTTTTAATCACTTTTGGATTTTTTCTCTGAATCTTCATGTCCAAATCTTTTATACAGTAACGATTAGTAAAACACTGATTGTTTTTGTAAAAGAGCCCCTGAAATGATCAGAAAATGTGTTTTATAATTTGTAGTATAACATGTTTACAGTTTATTGCTAAAATATTTTAGATTTTTAGTCATTTACTTCAGGCTGCACAGCACCAAAGGGACTTTATGTAGGTTCATTAAAGTATAGGTGCCATAAGAGCAGAACAGAAACTAAGTGCTTGGTTCTATTTGTTTGATTTTGATTGTGACCAAAATGTTTTTTGTCCACTTTTGTAAAAATGTAACGATTTATTACATGAATTGAATTTGTATTTATAATGTATTTTAAGTACAATCTTTAATTAGCAGCTCAAAATAGGCAGAAATAAAAAACTTTAGTAGAAAGTATCTTACAGAGTAGGACTGTAATGAATCTCGGTCACACAAAAATTAAGTTTAATCAGTATATACACAGTCATATCAGAATATTTTGACCAATCCTGGGTTGGCTAGGAACATTTGCTTATTGTATAAATAAGTGAGCACACCAGTCAGTTGTAGCAGAGTGTAAAACCATCATCATGGACAAAGGATGTGATGTGACTGATGTCCAAAAGGGCATGATAACAGGGTACCAGGTGAAGCATCAGTGGCGGTCCTAGCTCGTTTGGCTCCCTGAACAAACAAACAATCCGGCGATTGACCCCCTGGCACAGCAACTGAACTCCCGCTCTCCCCACCCCCCCGCTACTGATCAACCCCAGGACGAACATCGGCCAGCTCTAAGCAATGCAATGGTCCCATGGGTACATTACACAACCTCTCTGGGGTGGGGCAGGCCGCCCTGATACCACCCCTGACGTGGGGTGGATGCCCATATTGCCCATATCAGGAGCCACCACTGTGAAGCATGGTATCACCTCCAAGACATAAGTGTGGGCCAAACTCCAGGTGGTTGTGGCAACAGTGTTCAGGTCAAGGGGGTGTTTCCCTGGCATTATCTTGGACTCGTACTACTGCATTAGTGTTTGAATGCCAACGGGTAATTAGCAGTCCAAGCACATTGTACATGTACAATAGAACAATGTCCCAAGAGTGGTGCATGACTGGTTTCAGGAGCAAGACATTGACTTTG